>VXBB01016717.1:14518-59178 GCA_013399915.1 Illadopsis cleaveri
GCCACCCCCTCCTGCCCGCGGCCACCGGGACGGGAGGCCCGGACGGTGACAGGGGCACGGGCCGGCGGGAGCGCGGAGTGGCCAGCAGCTGCGGCAAGCCCCGCAGCTCTGCCACCAGCGCCTGCTCGCCATAACCGCTACCTTCATCGTAGTTATATCCTCGGACGTTCCTGTGCCGGGACATGACGATGANTTGCTGTGGTTCTGCAGGGTCTAGTAGCGTGGAGTTTATCTGTAGTAGCTGTCCGCTCAGTAATGTGAGTTACGAGGAAAAGCTAGATATGAGATGCTCATTTTCTGTCAATGATGAGTTTGATTCAAGCCAAAAATGGGGAAGTTTTGCATGCACGCAAGTAAGCGTTTTAAAGCTTATTCAAAAACAGTTGCATCATTGATGAAAAGGGAGCGCCCTGGATAGGCCCAAATCGCTAAGGGTATGCTTATTTAAACACGCTTAAAGTAAGTCTGTGATCTGTGTGCCACCAGAGGAACAGGGTTTGAAAGGCTTTGAAATGAAGTACAAGGCCTTTCTCAATTCTGGGTCTGAAACAGCTCCAGTTGATCTGGTGTTTTGGTGATGAGTAGCCATTACAATCCAGGGACTGACTAGTGGCCCGGCTTAAATGAGCTGCTGTAGGTAAATGCAAGCTGTAATGATTAGCATTGCCGTTGGCAGTGTTAAGGAGCAAAATGCCAAAGCATTAAGAGCCTTGATCTGACTACATTGGCAGGTTACTGTGGCACTTTCTAATGCCGAGTTTCAGCCTGCAGGAGCAGTTGCAGTGCCAAGGATTCAGATAACAGAGGAATGTCCCTACAGCTACTGCACTTGCTGGGGCAGACAGGGAAGGACAAGCAGACAAGCCCTTAAGCTCTGGTGACAAAGGGAGTTGGGAGAGAGATCCCGGTTCAGGAGCTCCAGCTCTGGCAGAATCTACTTGTGTATCTGCCAACCCAGTTGTTCCCCAGATACTTGCATTCACCTATGGGCTCGGGAGCTGCTAGGCAGATGATGCCATTAATATTTCTGTAGTCAGGTGTTTTCATCTTTGAGACCTTCAATAATTTACTTAACATCTTTTCATCCAGTCTTGACAACACCAGAAATCGAGCCCCGCTCCAGCTACCTGCATGCCCCAGGTGTCCTCCGGTACCCCAGCACATCTCTACAAATACACATGCCCTGCTTCTGTACCTAACTATTGTCTTGTCCTTGCCCACATGCCAAAGTTGTCTCTATCTACCATTCCACATCCTTCCTGGTCACTGCCAGAGGCAGGGAGTATTAACCACAAGCCAAAAGTTTGTGTTAAAATACAAATAGTATGCAAAGGTGCAAATTGTTTTCTAATGTTATTTGCCTATTTCTAATTTCTACAGAAAAGCACATGCAGCTGACCAGGCTTAGGCTCTGTATAATGACTTTCATATGGTGCTAGGATTAAAACAGAATTGGAAACAAAAATTTCTGATTAATAGTGGTGTGGCTGTTGACCTTTAGTGTCCCAAATGTTTTCTGCAGCAGAGGTTGGACAGTAGTTATGCTAATCCCTACCTGTCCCAATCTCTTGACGTGTGTCAAAGATACAAAAGTGAAGAGTGAAGGCTTGCTATCGTCCATTATTACTAGAACCAGGGTAGCACACTTCTGAATTAAAAACCTGATGGCAGCATCTGCTTTCTGAGCCTTCAGTGAAGTAACTTGAGACACTGTATCACTACAACCATAGAGCATCCTGCCACTCCACCTCCAACAGCTTTACTTTGGAAAAGGCACCCTTTCCAGCCTTTGAAATTACTCTGATCCCATTCTTTATAAGTTAAAAACTCCAGTAAATATTAATCATGTAAATTTAGCTTATTTTTTTTCTTTCAGGTAGTGACAGTTTTCATTTCTCACACCTGACCATTGTGTTGCAAAGATATTTCTTTTGTCCTTGTTCTTGATGCTTTTTACATAAATCACCAGCTACTTATCAAATAATAAATTTTTCTTGTTTGAATTTTTTTTATTACCTCTCTTGATTTTCAATGACTGTGACCTCCACAGATATGCTGCTCATTTCATTTGCTTAATAGTCAAATGTAACATTGTTTTCAAGATTTCAAAATTAGTTCAAAACAGGAAAAGAAATAACAGTTGTAAAAATATAAAGGTGAGTAAGGGTAAGCCAAATGGAGGAGATGATATACTATGTAGTCTTTCCATGGCATTAACAGTGAACTTGAAAGGTTGCTGTTTTTCTTCATTTAAAGTTTAATAGGTTATATCATACAAGACCGAAGGAAAAAGAACCCAAAGACAACAATTTCTTACAGAAGCACAATTATTTCATATTATACTAATATCTTCAAAAAGTCATAAATACACTGTGATTATTCCTTGCCTTTTCTTAATTCTGAGACCTATGTAAATGTTTTAGGGAAAGATGTTCAGGAAATAATAAGCTTCAGTCCTCAAGCCTTAGCTGTACCTCAGTGCTACTTGTACCTGAATGCAAGGTTCATGAAAAGTACTCATCTGATAGCAAACAGTCTATAACTAAACATTGCTCCTTCAGCAGCAATTAAAGCACCCTCAGAGACCCTTGTCAATCTGGCTCCAGCAGCTCTGACTGAGGAATGACTAACCAGGTCACTTCTGGCATACATTTCCTTCCTGCCCACTGAGATTATATATTATTTTAAGGTGTGTGCCTTAAGAAGTAAACCAAGATCACCGGTCTCAATCCAGGTGGCAGCCTTTCTGGTAATCCTCTTTTTTTCAGCAGTCTGCTGGGCACTCCCAGCCCCAGCACTATGACTTCTTTTTTTTCTTTATTTTTGTAATTGTAAGAATCAGTTAATAAAATATTCAATAATTTCATTTTAGCTAAGTGGAAAGTCGTTCATATAATGTTGTTATTTCTTCTTAAAGTGAAACCAAACTCTTTAGTAGTTTAGTAGTCTTAGTTTCAAAACATTCAGTCTATTTAATATTGTATTGTCCCTTTAAACCAAAGTCAAGCCAGACTTGGTCTGGGAAAAAAACCAGCATAATTCCAGATGTTTTACCACACTAGCAGGTGTAGGTGTTAAGTTCTAAAATACAGACATTATCAATATCACTAAACATATTTCCAGCTGCTATATTATCTAACTAGCTCAAAAGAACTGTCACCAGTAAATAGATACATGTCTGGTTTTGTCTAATATGATGCCGTATAGTCAGAAGCTGATTTAAAAGTTAGAAAACAAAGAATATTAATAAATTATCATTTTGTACATATGGTAAATAGCAAGTGTCTCCAATTTTCCACGGTATGAATGAGCTTGTTAAATATATTTATTATTTCTTTGGGAATGGATCAGTGCAGAATAACAAGTTTTACATGTGAGTGATTTATGTTAAGTCAAGAATTTACACAGTTTCAACAAGATCTCTTAACAGCTAAGCTAGATGGCAGCTGATGGCAAACGGCAATTCAATCTGGAAAAGTGACCTATTTGTATAGTTTAACACAGAATCATTAAGACTAGAAAAGACTTTCAAGATTATTGAGTCCAATCCAACCATAAACCTAACATTGCCAAGTCGAGCACATTTGTGTTCCTCGCAAGTATGTAAACTTCCTGTTGCAATAAGGAATAAAACATTTCAGTGGCTTTAGGTACATTTACACTTTCTGAAACACTTTGATTTCAATCCCAAATTCCCCTGTCACCCTGCTGCCTCCCTGCTTGCTCTGACTGTCACCCTGCTGCTTCTCATCTGCAGTGACCCCAATATTGGCCCAGAAAGGGAAGTTCAGTCTCTGCGACAAGAGAACTGCCTTGAACCACACAGCTGGGAGAGGAGTTAAAATTCGAGCATGATTGCCAAGGGCATGGTAGCTAAAGCCACTGTGAAGCACTCCATGAAAACCTATTATCTATTGGTTTTACACCTGACTAAAAACAATATTTTATTACAACCGAGTGGCATTCACTTCTAGTTGGTCTATGAAGTTTATTGTTGACCCAGAGAGAGATAAGTGATGAAAATCATCAGGGGTATGGGAAATTTCTTATATGAAGTACGATGAAAAAGGTTAAGAGTTTGTCTTACAGGGAAGATGTATAAAATGGAATATGTCCAAAGTTTATACTAGGAGTGGCTCAGAAATAGCCATTGGGGTTTTTTTCTCATAGTAACAGCTTTTCTCAATTTCCTTGAAACTGAAAGAAGGCAAATTTCAAACTGATAAAAGTAGATAATTTTCATTCAGCACAGAATTAGACTACAAATTTCATGAGCAAAATAAATTATCATGGCTAAAATTTGTCAAGATTCAAACAGTTTAGATCCTTGTGTGAATGACAAGAATACTTCGACATGATCACAGTAAATATTTAAAGTCTATATAAAATTCTGGAAGGTATGAAAATTTTCATGTTAGAGATTCCATCTACTTTTCTTGTTACAGGTAACTGGCAGGACAAATTAAGGGAGCTGCAGACCTAAGGAAGAGACAAAACAGAAGGCTGTCGTTATGACTTGGTTGAATACGATGCACGTGTCCACAATGAAGCAATTTATAATGACACATATATTTATAGTGCAAAAAGGCAGCATTCTGTTGTGTGTAATTATATACATCAATTTATGAAGCATTTTTAAGTTTGTCATGAATCTTGGCTACTACCATAAACTGTGACCTCATTAATTTGTCTGTAGTGATTGGACATAGAGATGCAATCAAGCTTTCAGTAACAGCAGTGAGACCTTTTTCTACTGCATCTGTAGGAAAGAAAACAAACAGAACTTAGATCCTGGAAAATGTCTTTTGAAAGACATTGCACAAGTATCCAGAGCTGCAAATCAAAGCAGGATAAATACAGTTTGAGAAATCCATCATTTTTCTGTATAGAGTAATTCATGACACAAATCTGACTGGGACATTCCATTACTGATCTCCTCTTATAGACCTTAAATAAAAAACAAATGCTGACAGGTGTACACTTCTGAGAGGCACAATAATACTTACCTTGTTGGGAAGACAGCTTGTTAAAACCTATGTTGGAATTACTCTGATTTGGTTTTCTGTGTTCTGCACTTTTACATAATTTGGACAACATTAATTTATTTCAGGAGCCTACAGAATCCATGGAATGTGTACAAATGCAACTCTGCTGTAAGACTTACAAGTGAACTTCCAATACATTGACAGTGTTTTGATTGATCATAAATATATGCATGTTTATTTTATTCTTTGAGATAACAATGTTTTACTGCTATTGGTCTTGTGTGTCTTTTCTGGAGAAGAATCATGCTATTCTCAGTAGGGTAAAAATACAGATAATCCTTTTTCCAAACAGCTTACAGCCTGAGACAAGGGAGGGGAGGGGTTTCTGGTTGAAGAATAGTGACCTTTCAAAAAACAAGAGGCTTTCTGAAAAATTTCAAATCAATTGATCACAAAATATCTGTTTTTTCCTCTTTGTTTTGAGAGGTGATATTTTTTCTTGATATGCACTCAAATATAATATGTCAAGTCTGCTTTAAAATACTGGAAATGGTCCTGTCTTTATTGCAAGGTGAGGTGCTCATGCAAGCACACAGTAGTTGCTAAGTCCTCCAAGCTTCCTCACCTGCCAAGAAAAACCCCCTAGTACCACGCCCAAGCCTCTTTAAGGCCCTTACCTCAGGCACAGTTCATGACCTGAAATGCAAACCTTACCAAGCAGCAAAACACAAGATATTTCCCCTGACTAAGGCCCCTACAATCAAGAGTCCACAGACCCAGTTTCTTGGTCTTAGTAGAACTCAGAGTTTCTTAGTAGAACTCGGAGAAACTCAGGTCTGAGCCCTTTGGTCAAATAAAGGCTCAGGACTGGCTGGTTCCAGTGCTCCTCTCCCACCTCCTTGGGCTCAAAGGGGCCCGTGGTTATTTGCCTCCTCTTTGCTATATTTCACTTTTTTTTAAAATATGATCTTATGTTTCCACAGATAACACCATCTTCTGTTGCCTGGTTGCCTGAGAACATAGATAAGAAATTTGCTATACCTATTGTTATCTTTTGTTTCTCAGCTCATGGTTTCTCTAGCAGTAATATGGTGTCTAACACAACTTAGTCCACTGGAACTAAGTGTAAAATGTTATGCTTTTGTTCTACAAAAATCCTCTTATTTATATGTTTTGTAGGTCTGGTTAGTGTCGAATTGATTCATGAAAGCAAATGCCGTTATCTCTATTGGCTTCCTGAAGGTTTGGACCAGGCCCCAAATGAATTTTTATAAAAAGATGACCAGTTTCTTGTAGTTGGACAGTATTAGTAGCATTCTGCTGTAACTTTTATTGGGAATGAAATGTGTATTTCCTCATGATCACAGATGCACTAAAGTGAAGTAAGAATATTTTCTGTTACTGTTGCAAAGGATGCCCTTACTCATCCTGCTGGTAACATTTCCAATCATTCTAAACTTTCCTTTAGCAGAATTATGGGACCAATACAGAGGGCTGGCATTGCACCATAGCTGCAAATTATAACCTCAAACTTCTGAAATCCAGCAAATTACTGTTGCATCTATCTAATGCTTCGCCAGAATAAGGGGTTTGAGTGGCAAGTAGACATTTTATTATTAAATTTATTGCTACAGGATTAAAATGTATTCTTGAATAAATTTGACTTAATATACTTTTATACCTTGCAAAGTAGATGATAGTGATTTAATTCACTAACTCTAAATCCTGCAAAGTATCAATTACTAAACACTGAATAGAAGTAATTTCAGTAAGTCCTGAATACCCTACCATCAGCTGAAGTAATGTGGATAGTCATTGATGATTTCTATTTAATACTTAATACTACAGGAACAATTTATGTCAAATAAAAGAAGGTGTTCCACCAGCAGTAAAGGGATGAAACACGGATTCTTTTGTATTATATCTGCTGTCCCCTAACTAATCTTCACAGCTGTAACCAGAATAGTCTCTATATCTCTGTGACCCATCACTGGGCCCACACTATGACTAATGTGAAACTCTGTGTATACACAGAGCATGTAACATTCACTTTTTTACATGTTTTCCATCTAAGAGGGTACTAATTTGAGTCCCCCTTTTGCATCTTGCCACTGAATTTATGATGATTAAATATATGAAAATTGGGTTTTTTTCATAAACTTTGCTTCTATAAAAGTTTGCAAACCACTCTCCCCCAAAAGCCTCCACAAAAATTACTAACATAGAAAGAAAATTAGGTTTATTCTTTATTTCCATGAATGCAGGGAAAAGAGAGACTTCATTGCTGCAGGGACCCCCTCCATTCAAAGAAAATGTAGCTGATACTGTAAGTCAGAGGAGCTAGCCTCTGGTGTTAGACAGGTATTGTCTGCAGGAGTGATTGATGCAAGGTACCAGTATTGTGGGAAAAAATTTTATCCATAGCAAAGAGACAGAAAGAACCATTGTGTCCATGAGTGGTTTGGGAAAAAAAATACTCTAATGCTAACTGAATTTGGCTTACACTGTAATGCTGTTGTGTCTTTCAGGGAATTCATTCCATGGATACAAACATAAAACATGTGTGGACTTCAATACAAAGATGAAAGCTAACCACATCTACAATCAGCAACAAAATCACATAAAAAAATTATAATTTTACACACATTAAGCAAATGTTTATATAGTTAACCTGTCCTCAGAGATAGCTTAGAAAATGAGACAATATTCTTTTCTGATGGGTTTTTTTGGAGGTAGCATGATGTTTAATTAGAACAGCCACATCAGCTCAGCTGTAGACACCGGTATTGAAATATTGATTCATAAGGCCTAAGCCATGTTTGCTTTTATAAAGCACAGATATGAAAATTGGGGAGATGAGTAAGATACCTCCAGTTAAAATGAAATCATGCTGTCACCCATGAGGTAGTTGCTGCAGCACCCTAACACCAAAAGCTTGCATGCTGCTATTCATAATATATGGTGTACAAACTTGGAAACTTTGAACTGGTAATTTTATTTTTTAATTGGTGTTTCTGCTTTACACTTTGTGGCTAATGTTTTCCTATTATCGAGGTCTTGCATATTTAAAGCACCCACCCAATTCTGTGGTATTATGTTTTTTTTTAAGGTCTGAGTGACAAGTACATTGATATAAGTGAATCATCATTTTGCAGGCATAAATTTTTATCAGATCGGTTTTCTAATAGATTTATACATTTAAGACAGCGCATCTGCCATAAAAGATTAGCTCATGGAAGATAGGCCATTGTTCTAATAGCAAGTGATCAAATTTTATACTTTACACATGTGAAAAAAACTAGATAGTAAATGAGCATCTTGTCAAGTAGTTTCTGGTTATCAGATAAAAAGAAAAAAGGGAACTAAAAGGATATTATTGTGCAAGATTTCCCTTTCCTGCTAGAGTCACCGCTTTGTGCTGCAGGATTGCATTTGACTTTAGGATACTCCAAATGTAACCAAAAAAAATGCAAAATAAGAGAGCATCTGAAGTGCATTATATCCTGTGATTGCAGGATGAATAAGCAATGCCTGCTATGGTATTCTTCAGTGTGCAGTACGTGAGAATTGTTTGAGAGATAAAGAGGGACTTGATAATTTCTTGAAGAATCACCCTTTGAAAGTGAAATTTTTGGGGGGAGAGGAAACAAAGATTTTAGTCAAAGACTGACGTATAGTATCAGTCTGAATGAAGCCACATTTCTTATTCATCAAATGATGCTCCCTGATGCACTTAGTAACACCATATAAATCTTTCCAACCTGAGGTATCCCAGTTTTACAGATTCAGTTCTGTGTCTCATGTGCTATGAAATGTGACTCAGAATAACAGTGGAGGTAGTGGATTTCTGAGAGAGGCAAGTACAGGGGGTTTCCCTGACTCAGTGGCCCAAAATACACACTTGGATTTGTCAAAGGAAGGTCCCAAAAATGTAAGAGCATGTCCAAGAGCAATTGCTTGACCCTGAAGATGCCTTTAATGTAATAACACATTAAGTTTACAGGATTTAAAAATTTCACTTTATAACCTGTATGCAACTACCATATCTTTCTAAAAAAAATTCTATTCACATAGAGACCCAGAGGAACTGATTTTTCTCTCTTTTATGTCATGCTCTCATTCTGAAAAGCATCCTAGGCTATGTGTGAAATAGTAGAAAACTGTATTACTTATCAATGTAAATTAAAGAACCCATGGTTAGTCACACTGGTTCCGAGCTTCTAAGGCACAACATGAGCTATTGAAATCTTGTTGAGATGTTTTCTATTGTAAATAACCAGGGAGAAACCCATCAACTGAGAATGAGGACAAAAATATAGCCATAATAAAGATATATACATGAAGAAAGGAAAATAATAATTGAGGAAAGTCAAAATGATTGCATATACTTCCTTCAGCAAGGGCAAAATCTGTAAAACTAGGCCTACATTCAATTTTACTCAAACAGATTGCTAATTTTTATGCTATCCTGTTTCTCTGGAAGCTGAATTTGTCTCTTACAGTACTTTACATCAGCAACGAAAAGCAAAACACAGACAGACTTCCAATGTAGTTTAATATGATCTCTGCATCAGCAGTATTGAGAAGAAAGTTTTAGCTGGTGAAAGGGTGAATGTGTTGCTTTGATGCAAAAAGTTTTATTTCATGAGAATGCTCAAACAAACAATCTGTTCCAGTTAGAAGGAATGTGACTATTTATAGTCTGAGCCTAGTACAGACATAACACACTTGACTCTGTGAACAGTAAATACTTTGTGAGGGTTAGAAAGTGAAAAAAGAGCTGCTTGCAGGCACTGCCACATGGTGTATAACGTTTGTTGAGAATGTAACATCTGCAGATTCTCACAGGATGTGTAATTCTTGTTATTTCAGGGTCTCATCCAATTTATTTGACATTATTGTAAGATTCACATAAAGGTGAATTGATTTTGGTCCTTAGCTTGTCATGTAAAATACTCGCTAAATACAGAGTTTATATTTGGATAAGTGAAATAAAACCTTCCTATTCCCACACCCTGAATAAGCACTTTCACCTTATTTAAGATCATTCCAAAAATAACAGGAAGCAGGCAGGTAATAGGTACTATCTGGCCTAACATTATAATTGCAGCCTTAGGCAAGAAGGGAATAATGGATTCTTCTATACACATTTCCCCTACAACCAGATCTTCAAGGAAAAGGAGCAATTGTAATAATAAAGTATCCAAATCTTTAAAAACCTTTTAAAAGAAAATTGATTAAATCATTGCTTAAAAAATCAATCATTTCTACCAGTTCTATGCAGCAGCACAGACATAGTTGTTACTATTTACTCTGTTTCCCTTCTTTGCTTGAGGGATAAATGTCTAATGAAAAACAAAGTATGGAGAGACTTGTATAACCACAGGTCAGCAGACAAGTGAAGAAATAAGACAACTTTTGCTTAAAAATTTAGATCTCAGTTGTCAGAGTGTGCAAGTGCTAGATTGTAACTACTCTTTATTAGGCATTTTGATGGCAGGAGTTAGGGAAGGCATGAGCTGGAAAGGCATGAGCAGCAAGGGAAGCTGTACTGCCATGCTTATTCTGGGGATTGTGTTGTATGTTAATCTATCCATCTGTCCATCCATCCATCCATCTTCTGTGAGTATAACCAGCTACCTGTACATTCCCATATGTCACAAAGCTCTTATATTAATGGTATTTGTCACTCCAGCTGTCGATTTCCTGATGTTTGTCAGTGACCTTGGCTTCACCCTTAACAACTGCAGTGAGCTCCAGTTCTATGGTACCTGTTTGTATTTCAGCAACCTCTCATGAACTAAACTTAGCCCGGAAAGCAAGAAGTGAAGCCCACACTTAGCCTTTCAAGTGGCAAAGTGGTTGGAGATAGAACAACAATGTTGACATGACTCAGTGACAGGAGAGGCAGACAAGATCACGGGAAGAAGCGTGGCCTTCAGGTTTGTCAGGAACACACACACACAAATGTGGATGATCTGCAGGCAGCCATGTAACACCATCACCTTAATGGTGAAATCATGACTTAGGACAGTCCCTTCTGATAAAGGATTATAGCTAAGCCACCATCAGTAAATAATTTTTTTTTTAAGATACATGCAATTTTTTTTTTCATTGTTTGATTCATGGACATGAGAATTCACATGACAATACTGCTCAAAGAGTGCCCCCATTCATTAGTGTAAATTTTTTCTACTGAGAACGAAGTGGTTGGTTATGCAATATTAGTGTGACAATTCCTGGGGGATTAGTACACCATCAACAATAAGAACTCTATGCTCATCGAATACACAGCCTGCAGATGATCAGTGTATATGTCTGAGCTCTCAGCTCACACTATCTTGCTAAACTTGTCTGGGCTGAGGAAACTTGTTTTTGCTCTTTCCTGTGGGCCTCCCACTAAGAAACAAAAATTAGTTGATTTCAGTATTTCGATCTCTGCTCTCAAAACCCCACCAGATTCTGAAAAATCAAAATATCTCCCCTTAAAAAATCACAAAACGAAACATTTATCTCTGCTAAAACAAGAAAACATTTACAAAAAGGTGAATGAAACCTCCAGCCCATGTGCAAAGACAATGAGTAATTACCAAGAATAACATGTGTGATTTGTTTAACTAGAAATACTGCACTTCATTATGCTTCTTTCAACAGCCAGTGAAGACTGTAAGGCTTTTCCTGGTATTAGCAGTGAGAGCTGGAAGACAATACTTTATGTTCATTTATAACCCACACACAAGTTCCTGCTGATTTACAACTTAGCTCCAGCATTCAGTAATAATGGAACTACCTTTAACCTTGAGAGAGGTTTCATCTTCACACAAATTACTTACCTGGTTTCTGTGTGAGTTTGTCGTTCCTTTCTGACAAACATTCTTTTCTGTCCTGTCCAGGAATACAGATAATTTTAAACATTATAAATCCAGAAGAGTCTAATGTTATCACATAACCTGGCTTCCTACATAAACTATCTGAAGCAGTTTTCATTTGAATTGGTTCCTGGGTTTTAGATGTACTGTTTTATCCTTGAGTAAATGCTTGAAAGACAGAAAAAAAGGTTGAGGCCTGCAGCCAACTACTCTTGACCACTCTGTTCTGGCTCCATTTCTACAACGGCTCTTTTGGACTACATTTATAGGTAAACCAGACTGGAAACTGCATTGACCCAGAAAACACATGACATGGTTTGAATCAAGATCTAAAAATCCTCACCACCCCATCCCAACCAGATTTATGTTATCCAGAACTAATGGGAAAAGTTTGTGTAACATGCTGTACACTTAGTGATACCCACACATTTTCTGGGGTAGTAGGGCTAGTTGTCAAGGATCAAAGTGTGCTTAAACTGCAGAAGCAGCAGAAACTGCAGAAGCTTGCATGAGGGTGAGCTCTGACCCTGTTTTACTTGCATGCATAAGAAAAACTCTGTGACCTTTATCTAAGCTCGCAGCCACTCTCTTAGGTTTCTTCATCTACAGTTTACTTCTCTGTCATTTATGCAACACTCTCTCCACATACTCCACTCCTCTGATCTATTTGTCTTGACTACTGAGTATCTAATAAACATAGCTCATATGCCAGAGCCTCAGGATCTCCAAGATGTATATTCTTACATTTTCAACCTGCATCCCAGTTCTCCCATAATTTGTTTCCTGTTTATTCTCCCAAGTAAAAATGTGGTGTGGTTTGCTATTCTTAAAAGCAGGCTAACAGGCAGCTGGGCTGGCTGTTCTTGCTGAGGAAGTGGACAGGTGTTGTCCATCCCAGGGAAAGTAACATCTGAGGAAACATTCGCAACTGGTGCAATTGATCGTGTGATCACTGTAATTGTAATAACATGACAAAGTAGCATTTTGAGAATTGAAAATCCTGAGCATTTACAGAAGAAGGAATTATTCTGATCTGAATTATTCTGGCCACAACTCTATACAGTTCTTTTCTGAAGCTGTCTTAGAATCAAGCTTATTCCTGAACTGTGAAGTGGGGAGGGGGGTGGCATATCAAGGTCTACTATGTAGGTGCCTGTTCAGTATGAATTCAAGTATAGTGTTAATTCTTATGGCATTGAATTATCTTCGTAGGTTCAGGTGGGCAAAGAAGGCCATTCATTATTCCCATTCATGTGAGGGGATAATAGAAAGTATTTTTTAGACAGTCATCCATGTGTCTTTTGGTTGGGTTTGTTTTTTTAGTTTTTCTCATGGCTTGGAGGCCTTTTTGGCAGTAGTGTTATATCCTCTAGGAGAAAGCAGTGATGTGGAAGACCCAGCCCTTCTAGCTGAACTATTTGAACATTGAAAGACACCTACTGATACCATCCTAGTTTTGTTGGCTGTTTGGGGAGGAAAGAGGGAGTTTTTGACTGTTGCTGCCCAATCATAAATCTTCCATGAGGGTGGTGAGTTTTCTTCTCAGGTAGGCAGCAGGTGTCACTTCCTTCTTCACTCAAGATGTCTGAAGGCAGGGAATGAGGTCTTAGGAAAGAAGATGTTCACAGTACTTGAATAAGGGGCAACTCCAAGCAAAAAGACCTTCTGTGCATACAGCTGCTACTGGGATCACAAGGTAGGATGGGAATGTGATTCAGAGTTTGGAGCTGTTGTATTTGGGAAAGAGCTAAGGAGTAGGAGTCATGGTATGTGATGATATGGTTCGGGCCTCAAATTATCCTAATGGAGGTAATTGACTTCACTGCTTAAAAATGTGTTCTTTTTGCCTGCTAGTAACTAACTTCTTTATAAAAGCAGCTAATTTTCTTTTCAAATTTCTACACTGGACCTCTGACACTTATACAAAGTCAGACATGATTCATATTACTTTTGAGACTACTTCAAATATAGATGCAGGTGGCATCATTATAGTGTTGGATGTCACCCTCTGCAAAATGTGCCTTTCTCAAAACCACAGTCCGCCTTTGTGGTTGTTGTTTTAGAAGCAACCCTTCAGCTGGTGTTATCACATGATGGCACAAACTGTGGGAAATGAGACAGTCAACAGGTGCTAAGAGACCTTGAATACTAGAAAAAAGAAAAAATGAAAAAAAGACTAAAGTTAGGCCAAGGAGATACAAAAGCACCAGAAATTTTGACATTTTTTTCAAGGTAAAAACAACCCAAGCAAAGAGAATTATAGGTCATTCTGGCTAGATCAGAGGAACTACTGTGTGAGAATAATGTATTTATAGCCCATATCATCATGTGATTTTAAGATTTCCCTACTCTGTTACATCAGGCTTTCTTTAGGACCAAGTAGAAAAAACCCTTTGATTTAGTTTTTTTTATTTGGAAGGTTTTGATTGCAACAGTAAAGCCATACAACACTTTGTTGTTTTAGTTGTTGCTTTTTCAGTTGTACTTAGTTTCAGGACATGGATTCCAGGGTAACCATAGAATCTGGTACAAACTCTGTCCTAGAGCTGTTGAAAAGTTACAGTAGATACTGAAAGTCAAATGTCATAAATTTTCCTCTTCTTTTTTTAACTTGAATTCCTAAGGTAATGAGCATTTGATTGTGTCTAGAGGTCTATCTCTTCACTTGCATGTCTCCTGCCCCATACCTTCTGATTTCACTAGCCAGTTTCTAGACATTTCAAAATGTGGCAAGTATCTCAAAGATAATTGTGATCCTAAGTGCTTCTTGGAATTGAGGTCCTTAGTGGAATACCATCATACATTAATAGTGCAGAAGAGCAAAAGGAAGAACTCAGCCAGTTCCAATAACTATTTACCTTGTTGTCCAGTGAGCTTACATTTACTGGCTGACCACAGAGCACATCAATCTTGCCAGGTCAGCCATGAAAAATTATTGTTGAGACAGATCATAATGGCTAAGGTGCAAAAGATGCAAATATGTAGGAAGCCATTAATTCCTTTGTTTATGGAACCACCTATTAATTACAAATACAAAATATCTCTGCAATCACAAATATTCAGCATGCATTAAGCTATTCAACAAGCATATGCATGAATAAATATCCCAAATATATCTTTAAATGCAATTAAGTATGTGTACAAAATAGCTAAGGAATATGTTGATATGTATATGCATCAGTTCTAAACATTCAAATGTTTACTTGCATAAACAAATATAACGTACAATTACAGCACTTGCAATATAGGCACACAGAAAATTTAATTATCATTTCAGTTTGATTAGCATTATCAATTTTCTCTAGACTACTGACAAAAGTCTCAAGTCCAATTAAAAAAGAATAACTGTCACAGAAGTATTTTAATATATTAGTACAAGACCAAAGTTGAGCACAATTAATTGTATGAGTATATGTTTCAAAGCAAAGAGTGATAACAAAAGGTATCTTCTGACACAAAGGCTGAGACAAACTTGTAGTCCAAGACATTGTTTTTTCATTGCTATCACCAGTGGGGCACATGGCCCATCGTGGCTTCTCTGCCAGCTCTTTTTTTTTTATGAGTCATCAAGTGCCTGTCAAACAACAGAACAGAGATAACACATCCATAGACCACACTGTTACAAGTCTCCACGGTTTTGTTCTAACATATTCTAACATACCAGAAGAGGAGTCTCAAAATGACTGTTTCCTCAAGTCCAGCCACTTCTTCAAGAGCTGCTCTATGTAAGCTTTGGGGAGTTGAACAAAGAACAAAACTGTAAACGAGACAAGCATTAGCAAGGGCCATGGGAGTTAGCCTGGTCACTGCTGTAGATTAGCCAGTGCTCCTGGCTCCTCTGCCCAGCTGAAACACTGCGGTGCTCCAGGAACTGTTTCCAAGATGTGCTTGCTCCACCTGTGGCAAACCCTTGATTTCTCCAAAAATACCAGGAGGGAGAAGTGTGGGGACAACTACTGGGGACAACTACTGGCAAAACATCTTTAATGTTTTTGATTTTAAATTGAACCTTTATAAAGGATCAGGCCTCCTATGTAAAAGACTGTATTGTACTGGTAAAGAATATTCCCCAAATCACCAAACAAGAAATAAATTCCTCTAAAAATAAGTCATTGCCTGTTGTCAGAGCTTTCATATGTCAAACAGGTATTTTTCTCAAAGAATACCTTTTCCTGTTTCTTTGTTTATATTCAGTTATTCAGGATATTTCTTTGTTTTTAGTCTTCTCCATGAGTCCATAATATGAACACTATTAAAATTAACCAATAACGAATTTCTTTAAAAATTTCTACAGCAACTTTAAAAATGGTTTTTAAAAGGTTTTAATTTTTAAGGAAGTATTCAGAGAAACTCAGGTCTTATTATTTTATATAATCACATCTTCCAAATGTGTCTGTAAGGAATAACATTAGTATATCACATTTATTCGGTACAATTCTTCACTAATAGTAAAAATAGGGAAAAATTCCAAAGATAGGCATGTTATATACAACACAGAAAAGAATACTAAAACTCAAGCCAAATGGAAAGTCATCTTTAAAATCCACAGCAAGACCCTTCCCCAGAGACTGAGTACAGTCAAAATAAAAAATTGTACCAAATAATTAACAGGTGTTATTGAAAATGGGGTGAAGTGGTTTTAGGCGTATATCCTGAAGGAAGCAGCATGGTACCATACTAAATAGTTCCTTACAGGAAAATTAAATCCTACGCACCTAGTTGCTGTTGAACCTCTAAGAACTGCCATTGCACAGGTGGTTAGTGAAGGCAGGAACTAAGAAGGAAATCTAGAGTACAACTGCATCCTTCTTAGAAGTGTCTTAGCATCGCTCCAGACAACTAAAATCATCCTGACAGTGTTATAGAGGACATTGTCAAATAACAAATATGGCTGCTACACTCCAAAGGCGTATCCAGGTCCAAAGCTCAGTGAAGTCAAACATGAATGGGCTTCAGTGGGCATTGGATGTAGGGCCAAATTGCCAGAGGCCAAGAACATACTCTCAGTGCTTGGGCAGAAGCCCACACAACCCATCCCATTGTAAAGAGCAAGGGAGTTCCTCTTGTGTACCGACACACTGTAAAGCAAAGGCGAGTTGAGCTGTCTTTGACTATCCAAAGCTAACAAAAGCTGAACCAGAAGAAGTACAGAACACAGTGTTGCACAGTTAGCTGATCTGACAGACTGAAGTGAATGTGTTCATAGTATGGACTCGTGGAGAAGACTAAGGACAAAGACATACCCTGAATATAAACAAAGAAACACGAAAAAGTATTCTCTGAGAAAAATACCTGTTTGACATATGAAAGCTCTGACCACAGTATGAGTCACTGCAGGTGACTTCTGATGATTCACTGCCATTTTTAAAACTTTGATAACAATCATAACAATCTCTAGGTGTTTCAAAAACCTTTTTTTTTCTTGTGAATAAATAGTTTGGTAGCTTTTCATATCAAAAACCTGTGATTTAGTTTTCTTCTAAGAAAGCCGTAAGCAGCAGCCGTACCGGTGGGCTCTACTGGGTAAGATTGGTTATATTACTTGCTCCTCGTATCTTGGAAGGCCATTTCTAGTGCAGAGAATCGATCTTGACTGCTCTATCTCAGACTGTAAATTACTTGGAATTCTGGTGGTGATGGTCATCTCCCAGGAACTGGGCCAAGGGAACAGCACCTGTGCTAGCAGACCACTGGAAGGCCACTAGATTATGACCCTTAGTTACTTCAATGGCCTTTGAGTTGTGATTCCTGCCTTACTTACACAGGAAGATTGAGTTGCTCACTTACACCAGTATCATTGCTCAGATAAAAATAGCTTGAACTTTCTGTCAGGTATGAGAAGGTTCTTCCCAGTCAAGCATGAATCCCTTTCCAAATGAGGTAATACAAACTGAAAACAACAAAAAAAACACTTTTTCCATATCAGAAAGAGACAGTTGTGGGTCATTTGAGTTCAGCTAAAAGTAATTTGATGCATTTAGCAGTGTCCATGTGGACACAGTTTAGCAGTGGAAGACTCTGGCCTACAATTACTAGCCCTCTTGGCAGTTCCCACCATCTTCTGTCTTAAATGTTTTTTCCCCAGCTGATCTGAATTTAGGCAAGGTAAAAATGTATCCTAGCAGTATCAAGTTATTCAGACAAATTTTGCAGGCAACAGTTTTGAAAGTTGACATAATACAGTTTTGTAATAGCTTTGAATAGTTTTGGAAAATCATTCAAGTTTAATCTGCTTTGCAGAGAAATTATTTGAATAAAATAAATTATACCTTTCCTAGCTTATACCACATGAAGATTTACTTTTTATTCTGTTTGTTCTGTATCTTATTACACACAGGTAACATGAAAATTTTGGGTGGGCAGCACCAACAGTCAGATAATTCTTCCAGTAATTCCGCTCTGAATTTTTATTCTACTTCCAAGCATGTATCAAGCATGTATTGCAATCATCTGAAAAAATTCATCAGGTTTGGGATTATTTGTTGCTTGTATTATTGCTGACCCTGTGAACACTTCTAGTCCCTTTCAATGCAATATTGAAGAGGCTAACTGAGCCAATCTGAACCTGTCTTGAGGTAATGTTTGACTTCATAACAGAATGCTTATTTATTTAATTACCAAGCCTCATCTGGGAATAGCAGCTCAGAGTAAATTTTTCCCAAGTTGTTTGTTAGAAAAATATGGCAGACACAAAATCAGGTCATAGGAGTGCAAGAGTAGACTGTAAAAATATTTCTTCTGGGTAAGACCTAAGACTGATTTAGCTCAGTATTCAATGTCTGCATTGGCCACTAGCAAATGAGGGGTCTCTCAATTTGAAACCTCCTGATGAAACCATCCTGTGTTGATTTGACTGATGTCTTTTAATTAATCTATATTTTGACTTTCTTGCTGTCCCATGGCACTGGTTTTGCCACAGTACACTTGGACATCACATACACATGGAAAAAATATTCTCCTTCTATTAGGCCTAACCATTTTATGGAGTGGCTCAGGTCCTTATGCTTTTAGAAGTAAAAAACAAGAAGGCTTTTACTAAATGTAAAATCATTTCATTGTATTATATTAAATATATGGGAAATGTTGTTTACTTATAAATCAGTCTAAATGTCCAAGTCCCTACTGAATTTTCCATTTAGGAAAATGCATGTAGCCCTGGCAGTTCATGCCATTTCAGTTACCGCGCAGAGATCAACGCTTTTCTGATTCCTATGGGGACATCTGTTCATTAGCACACAGGGTGGCCAATATTGCTTTAGGTAAAGATCAGCTAGTTCCTCTGTTCTACACACTTTGGAAGAATAGCTTTGCTTATGAAATGTAACAAATGTTTCCTGGACTCTGGCCAATATATTTTTGATCCTTTCTTGATCTTCTTTTCACTAATCCTTTTCTTTTTGTATTCTTGCCTTTTGTTGACATGCCAAAATTCTGTCAGTCTTGTTTCCTCTTTCAAAAAACGTATTTTTGTTAAGTTGAATTAAGCATTCTACCCTGTTGCCAAGAGCAAATTAAGTTCCCCCACACTGAAATCAAATTTCGTAAAGTGTCCGGGCAATTAGCTCTAATATGTGGTTGCTGTTGCTGTAACTCTTAATTTTCCCCTTTTAAGGATTTTCTTTTTTCTCTGTGTTTGTTTCTGAACAGAAGACATGAGATTCCTTCTTTTCCCTCTGGTTGTCGTCTTTTAGTTCCCCAGCATCCAGCAACCATTCACTGATACTTAGCCAAACCTCACTTTTAATCTGTAACCCAAAGGTATTTAAGTAACAAATTGTTCATTCTTCAACTAGAAAGCTGAGCTGGTGGACCAGCCTGCTGGAACTGGAACAGGAACAAAACTTGAAGAACAGACTTCTGAAGAGCTCTCCCAAGCATCACATTTAGGCATATCATATGCACATCCTAAGATTTCCCTTGACAATTTAAAACTGGCACGGATCACCCACATAACAACAGAAGTCTTTTGCATCAGAACTTGTCTTCTGTGCGTTTGTTGTCAGGGTTTTGATTCCAAGATGTTCAAGGACAAAATAAGAGCACATAATTATTCCAAGTAGATGGAAAGGAAAGGCCCAGTTTCAGAAGGATCATGACAAAATTGTGACTGTTTCTATGTGATGGAATGGCTCACCTCTAGCCTAACCTTCTTGCAAAGCTTTAGCATTCTCACATCTGCATCAGCCTGCCATAGGCTTTCTTCTCCAGGCTGCCTTCAGCAAGGAGTTTTTTCTTATCCTATTCCTCAAACCCTTTGTCTTGATGCACAGGCAGGATGCATAAGAACAAGACTTCTCTCTGCTTGCCCTACCAAGCACTCTGTGGTGAGGAAGGATGTAATCAGAGCCAAGGAAGCAGTTGTTTCTGTTCCAATAAAAAGTCATCTTATATCAAAACCCCCAAATAATAAAAAAAATCCTGGATGGTTTCCCAATGTCAACTAGATTAGGATCAGCTAATTTGTTCATGAGAAATTTGACAGTTTGAACATTACTCAGTCAGCCACCATCCCTCTCTTTCCTTTACATCCCCATTCATTTTGGCAGACTTTGCTACACATGATAAAGCTGTATTATAGTAACAGCCATCGTGCTATTTTAAACATAACACTAGAAGTCAGAGAAAAGCTGCTTGGATTTCCAAGGATATATATAGATATGCAGATATATAGATACATATACACATCCCTATATATCTCTATGTCTGCAAATTGACCAGCCACACTGCAAACACTCTAATGAAGCAACAATTGATTTTAACACATGAAACCTGCAATTACATGAAATACTCTTTTGTTTAAAAAAATACGTCTACCCACAGAACCACACAGAAGTGTTTTTCTGCATCCATACTTCCCATTGCTGATTGCCAGTCCCTGTCAATATAATAGTCCTTTAACTCAAAGACATGGGTATGTTCTGCTGTTGCTGTTCTCCCTTTCTTATTCCTATTCACCCCAGCAACACTCCTTACTCTACCTCTTCCCTGATGTACCTTTCTGTCTGCCCTGTAAGTGATGCAGAAGGGAGGTGCAGCTGAGAGTAACTGTCTAGTCCTCACTGAAGTTCACTGGGGACTAGTCACTAGCTGCCCTTCAGTGTTTTGAAAATTCCATTATGAATAGTAACATGCTAAAATCTTGGTCTCTATTTTAAGTTTTTGTGGCCAGAACAGCACCCAGAAATTCATACCTAGTCTTTGCCCTCGGTTGTATGATACCCATCTACTTCAGCCAATTCTTCTATTTCTTCCAGACCACTCAAAAAAATTCTTTGTGGCCAAGGGCAAGAAGGTCAGCGTGTGTCTCCAGAGAACAGGCAGAGGGATCCTGGGGAGGATGTGGTGACAGGGGGGAGATGAAGCATGTTTTCCTTCATCAGTAGCACCACTGCCCCATGGAATGGGTGGGAAAAGGCTTGGAGCTTGGTCATGAACCTCCTCTCCTTTCACTCTAGGCATCCCTGAACACTTAGGCATTCCCAGCCCAGCACAGGCTCATTGCATGTGATCTCACCACAGCAACCACGTGTAACCTGCTCCCAGTTTCATGCAGTACAGGAGCAGGGACAGCCACCTTTCTCTGTGTCATCAATACCAGAACTGCAGTGCCTGTACTCACAGTGCCTCTCAGAAAAGGTTGGGGTGTCTGAAGGCAAGTCAGATAGTTTTTGAATTCCCACAAAATTCACCAATTGCATTCTTCTCTATTTCATGAGCTACTCTTCTCTCTTCATCATTTCATTTCCATCTGGCAGACCTGATTCATGCTCTGTTCTGTCCCACATGCTTCAGCTTCTTAATCCTTCTTGATTCTTACCCCTGATAAGATTGACTTCTTTGTTACTAATGTTATCAGAAGGATGAATTAAAATTAATGCAAGACTTGTAATTCAGCTGCATTGTTGAAGTGAAAAGTCAAGCCAGTCAAAACAGCAAATGAAACATGCTCAAAGGCATATCACAGCAGCTTTTAAAAGAAAACACAGACTCTTTATAAAAGTCTAGGCTTCTAAACAGAAGAGAGAAAGGTGCATGACCATACAAGGGACAATATGTACTCACAGAAGCTATTTGTGAAGTACATATGATACTTTTCAAAGATTTTAGGTCAGTTACATGATAAGCACAATACATCTTATGATACAGCTACAGCATCTGTGTGTCAAACCTAAAATATAATCTTCTATAGGAAAAAAATTAATTTTTGTATTGTAATCTTGACACTATTTTCCTAATAACATCAATCACCTTTTCCCATATTTTCCTGATATTAAAAACATTTTATCTAATATGTTTGAGTTACTTCATAGCATCATTTAATATGCAGTTACTGTTTTTAAGCTTTGAGTGAAAAGAAGAAGTCATTTTCTTTTTGAACAGCAACTGCTGCCTATTTTCCAGTTGCTTTAATTCTCGTTCTTTTGGAACTGTATTTTGCAAGCTAAGTACTTAAAGTTGTATGTCCTGGCCTTTATGTTAGGATTTCCACTTCTACAACAAGCACTCTTGAAAGGCATATTATTTTATAAGCATTATTTCCAAGTATGATCAAGTGGGGAAAAATCAGAAAAATCTCAGATGGAAAATATATTTAAATTATCATGAAGCATAAAATGCAAGGATAAAAGTAGATATGATTGTATTAGAAAGAGGAGGAAAACAATGTATAGGTCCATTAAATAATGTAGGAAGCATGGCTTCACATACACACAAACATGACAGATCCATTGCAATCAGACACACGGAAAAAATATTTTTTAAGAAGGACAGAGGAGTACCAGACAGAATACAGAAATAGCAGGTTAAAGAACAACTTTAAATTAATGTTTTAGCCAGCAGAGGTTGATGAAATTTACCCTAGACAAAATAAGAAAAAGTTTGAAGTAGCCAAACTAGCTGATTTTGGAGCTAACCAAGGTACTTTCCCAAATATTAGTGATTGCATGTGGGAACCTGGGGAGGACAAGAGAAGCTCTAGAAACTGAGAAAAGGCAGAAGTCTTTTACAGAGGGAGAAAGAAAGATGTGAAGATGCCGAGCATCATAAACTTATCAGTCTATAAAAATACTGTAATGAATTACTGAACAATCCATGTCAAGAGCCTTAAAGATAATAAAGTGATAAAAAAAAGCAACAAGGGTGTGTCGAGAACAGCGCATTTCACACCAAACTAATTCATTTCTTTGACAGGTAATAGACATAAGGAGCACAGAAGGAAGAAGCAGAAGAAGGCTGTATTTCTGCTGCAGTAAAGGTTTGTCATTGTCCACGTGGTCTTCTGGAGGGAAGCAGAAACTTTATATGATCACCATCAGGTAGATAAGGTTGGCCGAATTGGTTTCAAATCTTCTTATCAGTGACTTGCCGCCAAACAAAAACAGTATCTCAGGTGGATGTGATTCTGCCCTGGGTCTACTGAATTGTATTTAATGTTTCCACAGTGACTAGCACAATACAGTAGAAATTTCCCAGTACAGCAGAGAGATGACATATCACATGGCTAGGGAAAAAAGAGAAATATTGGTTTATTTTGAGTTGGGGATATTTCTGGGGATATTTCACCACCTGTGCGAATACTATGGGCCCCCAAAAGCATTCTAGTCACATCTATATTGAATTTTAGATGTATTCTGCTTTTCAACCCTCTTGCCAAGCCTGGGATGCATTCTGGTTCTCCTGTTAAATCAGAGGTGGAAGGATATTGCTTGTGCTGGGTAGTTTTCAAGAGGCATATGGTATTTTGAAGTTGATAAATGGTTCTATGGATTTGTCTCAAAGACCACTTCAGATAATACAAGTGATAGTGGTATACAGATGGGTGATAAAAGCCTTTTGGACAGATTCTGGAAGACTTTACTCACTTCCCTAGAAAAATGACTGAAGTATTTAAAGATCAGGTTGAATGATAATCTGACAACTGCACTTGTTTTTACTTCAGTGGCAGTAGTCTTTCATCATAACTTACAGTAGTACTGATCCTCAGTGAGGGAAAACTGGCTGCAGCACTAGTTGGGAAAAGTAAGTTTGTCTGATTTATAAGAGATCATGGATCTGGCCCTACCTGTTCAAATGTGTGTGTTGTGTGAATATTTTACCTGGGAGTATTATGGGAGTGTATAGGAATTAAAATATATATAAATATATGCATTTTTGGTTTATATGGTATCTTTTATTGTAAAAAATCAATTATTCAATAGAATTGTGTTTACTTTTGATTTTACTGAACATTAGTATACATCACATACTCAGGATCTTATATCAAAGGCCAATAACCACTAAGGTCAAGTTTAGGAGCAGGATTTCTTTTAGTTACTGAATCATACCTATACTTTTGTTAGCTTCAAGGTCAAATCACTCTTAATTCTTCTCTTATTTTTCTGTCACAGACTGCTCAGAAAAACGTTCAGGCTTATTCACAGGCACCAAGACACAAGAAGGTTTGATCAAACACAGCAAACTAAAATTACAAGCACAAGGTTTCAGAATCAAAGATTCAAAAGCCTGCCCAGACAAAACACCACCTCTCCATCTTAGCTGAGTACAGGAGTTTCCCAAAAAAGCAAAAATACTGGCTTCAGGTACAAGGGCAGATGAGCTGAACCTTAAAAACTGGTCTCATTTGCTTTGACCAAAAGCTTGGGCAACTGAACAAAACAAGGGAACGTAAGTTAACTTCCAGGTTAGCTGGCTGAGTGTTGTGAAGACTTTGCCTCTGTGAATATTCAGAAAGTGTAATTTCTTTTTCATAGCAACCTTTTTCATAGGTACAAGAACAGGATAAAAGGTAAGAAAAAGAAAGAAGTATTTACAGTTGATCTTTTTTTCACTTAGCTCTCACACACAGTTGTGATTCATTTTTACCAATAAGGGAAAGTAAGACTATACCTTTCATGAGTCATATTCTTTTTTTTTGTGGATTTCTCAGTTTTCAATGTTTTGTTTATTGATTATCCTTTTAATTCCTTGTGACAGAGATAAGTTTAGCAGTAGAAAGGTCACCACCAGATGTGCTTTTGCCTCATACTACCTTCTTTGCATTTTTGAACTAAGTTGCAAATCATGTCTTCTTGTTGGCAATAGCACTGGAGTGAGGAGTTTAGCTCTGTCTTAAGTGCCTAAGGCTATGGAATCTAAATATACATTGTTTTCATCTTTGGTCAAGAGATACATCTCATCAAGCAGGCCATATTACATAGACAGGGATGCAAGCAGACTGAGGACTTACCTTTAGTCTTTACAGTATGAAGATCTTGATCAGCTTTTTTTGGGGAAAAAAAAAACCACAAAAAAACAACCCCTCAAAAAAAACCCCCACAAACAAACTCACATGTTTTATACATATAAACATAAGCTTCACAATTTAGCCCTGATACAATTCATCTGGGCCTCCCAAATCACACCAGAAATTATTCAGCCATACAGAGGTAAGGCTGAAAGGGCTCAAAAGTATTCACTGACTTTGCATGCCTCTGTTTACGGTTGTCTGGCTTTAAAGACTTACCAGCAGGTGTCTAAATTAGGCTATCTTAAAAAAAAAGAAGAACTCAAAATGTGGGGGAATTTTAGAAATGATTTCCCCAAGTGGCTTGTACAAGGATTTTGAGTGAGCCAGTGCTCAATTCAGAAAGACAACCAAGGGCCCAATCCAAAACTGACTGAAGGACACAATCGTCTTGTATTACTCTTTTGCTCTCATGCTCCTGAAAGTGGCAATCATAACATACCCCAGATTAAGTAGGATGATGCATATGTTATTCTGAAGCACAGAGGTGATAGTTTTCATACTGAAACTATATATTGCTTTTGTATGCACCTGGTATGTGTCCGTATAGAGACCTTGTCTTCTCTAAAATGAAGAAGGGAAAAACAAAGTGAGAGTTGGTTTTGATCCATTTCATTCATGATCTATGGTACAATCCTGAAACCAAGGAAGAAGCCCAATCTTTCATCTTTCTTATCTAGTCAAGGAGTGTCCAAGGAATGTACTGTAGTTATTTTGACTAGTACGTTGAAACTGTACCTAGCTTTTTTTAATTTTCTTGAACTTTCTGAAAAATCATTGTCCCTTGGATACCAGCCATTGAAGTATTCTAGATTTCTACATTGGCTTTCATTTCCTTCAGAGACTGATTGCACAAGATTTAAAAACTCAAAATATTTTAGCCTTTTTTTGTGCGTGTTTCCAGCTCTCGTAAAATCGTTCATCCCTCCTCACTGGCTAATGGAGCTTAAAAACTTCAGTGGTCTTGTCTTCCTTAAGATTTTGTCAAAGATTAATTACATGGTTTGCAATGTGTCCCTTTACTTAATGAAAGAAAGTCTGTATTTTAAATTTTTTTTTCAAGTTACCACCAGGACAGTCAGATTTTGAAATTAAAAGGTTTTAACATAATAGACAGAAAGACAGTTTTGGAGAAGTTAGACTAATCACCTGACAGTGGTGAAGTGCAAACACAGGGGAGAAAGGAGGTCAAATGTACATCAGTTTCTCACACCTGTTTGAAAGTAGGTATGGGGAAAAGTTCACTTAAGAAAAAATAGAGAAATGTAAAAGTCTGTAAGACACTGAAAACAGGTTGTTGATCTCCCATCCTTCTCAATCCATTTTGTTAAAATAAAGAGGACAGTATTGGTCTGCCTTTTGATAAATGACATTGGGGCAGATTAAGAGGTTCTCTGATTATTCTACAAAGATAGAGGAAGAAAATTCCCAGGACCTTGGTTATATGTATTTAAGCACAGTATTTGGCCTAATATTTTTCGTTCCAAGACAGAATTTATTTACATATTTTTAAATGAAATCTTTACTCAAGCATAATAATACCCAATTTAAAGTGAGTGTGTAATCCTCCCTTCTGGGTGGGCATCTGTGCTTCACAGCCCTGGGAGGTAAAGTACAAAAAAGATGTCATGGAGCATCTCTGCTCTTAATTCCCACTCTTGCATCTACATGAGCAAGTAGGGCATCCCAACAGGAATGGATGCACTGCATGGTGTGTTGGTGTTGCCAACCCAATGTCCACCTGCTGGATATTACCTGAGGTTTCAGTTTGTGAGCAGCTGGAGTCTGGCACCAGGTGCTGAAAGCTCCTCCCAGGCATTCCCAGCTTACTTCCATCTGAAAGAACACCCAGCCTCTGCATTCCCTGGGCACACGGCAAGTGGGGCAGGATAAGCAGGGCATTCCCTTGGAAGGCAGACTGTGAGGTGCAGTGAAAGCCCTGTGTGTCCCCTCACCCAAGGCACAGTTGGGTGGGATGGGAGCAGGGACACCCACCAGCTAGACCCTGTTCCAGCAGGAGGAACAGGTGGAGAAGCACCAAAGCTCTTTAGCCAGGCAAGCTAGGCATGAGCCAGTCCCCGAACTGCTCAGTCATGTCCTCACTGAGGCATTTCTCACACGGGCAGAGAGATGCAGGAGTTTAGGCCAGGACCATCAGTATTTTCAGGACTGTGCCTTTTAAAGCATTATTCTGCAGCCTCAACATTTTAGGGACCTGTATACTACTTCGAGTCATTTGCCTGAAGCCACGACAGCCATTTGTGGCAGAACAGGAAAACACACCTTCATCCCCAGAGGCTCTGGCTAACACCATAACCGCACCAACGTCCTTCCTCTTTTCTCCTTCCTCCTGGCTGGTCACAATCAGCTCGAAATCACATCAGAAACAGATTTTGATCACAGAGAGATGGGGCTGTGAGAAGAATTGCAATTAGACAGCTCTCCCTGAAATGGAGGCACTTTGATCACAAAAAGTCCATGTGACACATTACCAGCTGGACTGAGCCCACAGTGGTTTCAGAAATGAAATGGCTCCAGCCATATAAAATAAGAGAGTTGTGAGGATGTAAGAGGAAAAAGGGGGTGGTGAGGTGAAGAGAAATGCTGGGAGAGATATTTATTTCAAAAAGCCCAAAACTCCTTGCTGTTTTACTCAATGGCAAAATTTCCACTGACTTCAAGACAAAGAAGTGGCAAGCCATGCAAGTGACTGCAGAAAGCGGTCACCAGTGTGCAACTCAGTGTCACTCCCTGCGCAGCTTAGAGATACCAACACTTTGTTTCATCACAAACCAGCAGGACAAGTTAAATATTTGATTTTTTTTCAAACTGAAATACTCTGTTATGTTCTGAAATATGCTTTGTTTTCAGTGTGTGGCAAGATTTATTTTAGGCCTTGAGGTTTGAGTTCTTAGTAATGCTATGATAGAAAAAGCTGCAATAGTAAGTATAGAATGCCCTGCCAGTTTACAGAATCACAGAATTCTCAAGGTTGGAAGAGACATTCAAGATCATCTAGTTCAACCCAGCACCACCATAATCATCCCTAAACCATAGCCCCAAGTGTCACATCCTGCAGAGATAGTAACTCTTCCACATCCCTGGGCAATCTATTCCAGTGCCTAACCACTCTTTCAGTGAAAAAATATTTTTCTAATATTTAATCTGAACATCAGTTTAATATATCAATATACAGAATGTGAAAACTGAAATGATCGACCATTTTTGTAATTTCTTGCCAAAGTATTACAAAAATCAGTAATTAACATTATTTTTTCCTTGTTTAATTGAACAAGCACTTCAAGATTTCCACCCTACTTTCCATTCATTACTTTTTACAGGCTGTACTTGTATGAACAGGAATTTTAATCTCAAAACACAAAGCTTGAGTTTTCAAAACTCAGGCAAGTTACCATGCTCAAAATCCTGCTCCTTCTAATGAAGGAGACTTGCCAATTAATTTTAATGAAATTGTGATGGTACCTACTACTTTTCACAAGTTTTGGATCAGGCCTTTGTTGAAAATTGTTTAATTATATCTCTCATCACACTAAAAATCTAAAGATATGGAAATTGATCAAAAGTAATGAATCAACTTTTTTTCTCAAGGCTTGTTCTAACTTGTTGCTTAATTTGCTCTAGTCAAATATTTAATTTATAATATTTTATTGAATCCAAAACACAGTGAAAACCAATAATGATTAAAAATAAAATTAATGGACTATTTATCTCTATTTATAATAATCTCTTCAACAATTCATATTTTCTAAATTACAGTGCCATTCTTTATGTTTTCATTGCACATACAGAAATAGCAATGTATATGTGAATTGTTATCAAATATTCTGAGGTATACATTTTCTTGTGGTATGTTTGTAAAATTATTACAATATATATCCATCTCCCATTCTGTCCTTTATACTAATAAATCACAAAAAAAAAAAGAAAAAAAAAAGAAAAAAAAAAGATAGTATCTTACTAAAAAGATGTGGAATAAGATGTGACCCTGTTTTTTTTCCAGCTCTCTAGGTTTTATCAGGATCCCAGAGTCTGTGCTTCTACAGGAAGGGAATAATATCTCATCTCTAGTCCCAGGTAGTTGGGTGAGTGCACAGGGAAGAGGACTTGTGTTGGTTTTACAGCTCTACAATCAGGGTGGGAATGGGCATGGACAAGAATATCTGATTTTATATGCACTCCATGAAAAGTGAGAAAAGAATGGTGCTGATGACCAGTTTAGTGCCAGGTAAGAAGAAACTGCCTTTCCAAATTTGGAGAAAAGTGCCGAAATATTGCAATATGCTTTAATTAAAAAAAAAAATAATTCCAAAAGATTTCTGGCAAAACATAAAAGCAACTGTACCAAAAGACTACACATTGAAATGGTTCTACTACATGATGTCAACTCAGAAACACAAAGTGTTATTTTTCTCTCTAATGTTTAACAGAATACAGACATCATAGTAGCACTGATGTAGAAGTTTTAAAAAAACTTAAAATACAAATCAAATAAAAATTAAATAGCACAAGAAAAATAAAATAACACATGGAAGCTGAAAGTGGTCATAAGATTCAAATTATTTAAAAATTAAATAAAATATTGTGAAATATTTGTATTTTAACAGTGTCTTCTGATAATTTTTCAATATTTTAAAAGAATCTGACCATCTTAGGGAAATTATACATTTGGGTCATGCTTGTCCTTTCCTTTTGTTTTTTGTCATTTTGGTTTTTTGAACAATAAAATGTGCAACAGCGGTGTTAGTATCTAGTTCTGTTTGCGTAATGGTGACAGGATATGATAGGATATGGTTTCAAAGGTCTTTTTCTCCATGAATCATCTTTATTTTGAAATAATATAAACCAAATTCTCATCACACCTACAGTCAACACTTCCCTACTGAAATGCAACACCTTGTAAGAGGAAAGAAAATTTTACTGGGAAATATGGGAGCAAGTACTCAGAGGAAGACTAAACCATAGCAAACAGCTCAAGCTGGCCCCTGCTCTGCTAAATGTTTCCTTGCACAGGGCTGCCAGCATCTCTCCAGAACCTCACTGCTAGAGATGCTGTGCAAGCTGATACGATTTCATCCATATGCCATAACCTGCAGGGTCTTAATTCCTGTTGCCTCACTGGTTTGAAAACAGAAGAAAAGGACACCAGGTAGGAAGTTGCTTACAGTCATTCTGCTACATTGTATGAGATTAAATAAGGGGATTTCCCATCAAGGTGAAGAAGAAAGCACACCTGTAAAGACTGAACATCAGCAATAATTTGGCATGATTTCCTTCCTGCTCCAAAACCTGCTGGAACGTTTTTCATTTTTTTCAAACTCTCTTTTGTGTTACAGATGAAAAACAATGTACAATTTTAAAGCTGCAAACCTGTACTTTCCCACCTGTTCACGTCTTAACATGACTGGGCTATTTTTGGTAGAAAAACCAAAGAAAAAACTGCTTTTATACTTTTCTACATCTTTGCCTTTCAGTCTTGCACTATGATTTATTTTGTTTCACTCTCCCTTTCTCTCTCATGTGTCATCATGTTGAGACTATTTAAACCACACCCTCTGTCCTTCACCACCAGGACACCCTGGACTTTTCTCGTGCTTGGATCCCTCACTTGGATGTCACTCTGCTGATAGAAGCCCAGAGTGCAGAAGGGAGATAAACCCCATTTCTCCAATGTGAAATAACGGTTGGACAAGAGTTGACCAAAATACGTTCTGAAAGGGCCTGATCTAATATTCCCTGCAATCAATGGAAGGCCTTTAACTGACTTCAGCAGGTCTCAGATAAGGACCCACACTACTATTGCCATTATCATTTGTAACGGAGGCTCTGAGCACTGATGTTTTGTAAGAGTAGGAAACAACTATGGCACGGCATGTTTGTCTCTGCTGCTTCAAAAGAACATTATTTTCATGCAAATTTTGTTTGCTTTCTTTTCTTTGCTGAATCAGATGTGCCCTTGTTAGAGGTTCTCCCCATATTTTGAAATCTCTCAAGCCTCAACAGAAAGATAAGAATATTAAAAATCAGCAAGGAAGTCTTTCTCACAAATAGTTTAGGCATTTGTGGTGATTAAGCTTTAAAGGAAAAAAGTAGTTTGGAATGATCCAGATGAAAGAAGAAGTCCCATCACATTTAATCAGGTCTCACCTGTATGGGTGACAGTGGTACCATTACCCTTCATGTTGCATTGTGTTCCAGAATGAAACAGACCTTAGTATCTGACAGAAGAATCCAACCTAAGATTTCTCAGGCCAGAGATGTGGAAGACTTTAAAAAAAGGCAGAAATACTACTTTCCTTTTAGAAGATTGCCTAATACTGTGTAATAAAAATCTGTAGACATCAGAAAAATTAATGTCTCTGTTGACTTCCACTGTATGGAAAGAAAAAAAATAATAAAATAAGTGAAGCAGAAAAAACTGTTTTAAAAGAGTTTTTACAGTTTTAAAAGATATCTCTCAGAGTTCTTTTGCTTCAGTAATTTTCCATTTGATTTACATCACAATAATTTCAGTGACTGTCATGAACTTTAATGGATTAACTTTTGCAATGTCCTCTAAAGAATGGAGATGTTATTAACCCTTAAGCTGGACCTGAAGATAGGTGATATGCTTTGGATCACGCAGCACATCAATTGCAGCCTGTAGTCCTTTTCTGTGAAGCTCTGGCACATGACCTCAGCAGCTCCAAGGGCACACTTGAGCACCTGAGGAAGTTGTACCTGTATGAATTTCTTCTGGCCATTGCTCTTGCAATCATTACATCTGGGACTGACGTTCACGTATTGTGTTGTGTTCTGGGCTTTGTCCTTTTCTCATTTAGATGAATAGAAAAATCCTTTTGAGTCTGCTATGAACAGGAGCAGGAATATGACATGCAAAGAGCCTGTTCAAGAACCAAATTCAGGGTTGCATCTGAGTAAGTCTAAGTTCTGTCTAAATTGATGAATATACTTATATTTGTAGACATCTTTTTCTATCAATATCAAACAACCTGTTCCTTAGACTACTTTACATTTTTACTTACTCTCACTGATTTCTTACCCTCACCTCCCATCTTTGCCAGTCCAAGAGATCTTGCCAAAAACTGTTGTTTGTATGCCCAAACCTCAATACAGGAATGAAGCAGCTAATCAATAAACACTGAGGTCACCCATGTATTGCCTCTAATAATTATCTAGTAACTTCTCCAAGAGCTTCATATTGTACGTTTTACTAGTTCAGTACATGAAGAAATGTATGTAGCTAGGAAATTTAAAGGAAAGTAAATAGTATTATTTGTGTATCACCAGTGAGGTTTGCCTGTATGAAAAATGATATCGTTTAAAAATAACATTTTCAGTTAAACTGATGAAGTACAAATAATTGAAATGTATCATTCATATAAATTTTATCTCAAATGGATAATTAGAGCTAAATTAATGTGAGTCAGGCTGTACAAAAAGAACATGCCTTATGACACATTTCACTCTGTTTTCACTCATTTTCCAGTGTAACTTCAAGATAAACAACCTTAACTTTGGTAAAGATGAAAATCTAAGTCTGGCCTTAGTACTCTGAAGCACTAAAATGCTGATGAAGTTACAGAATAGCCAAAATAGAAGGCGTTCTCACAGGCAGCTACCAAGTTTTTATACTGACAGTTAGATGTGGGGGAGAGATCCACCAGTTTACAAAAGTGTAGAAGAGAATATTGGTTTGCCAATCATAGCTTTCCTAATCAAGGAGGAAGGGGAAAAAAAAGAAAATAAAATTTGAAAGCTTTGAAAGTACCAAGAAACTTAGCTATAGCTTAATGTCTAAATAAAGCTTTATGAGATGGTAATTCAGCCAAAGGGATAGTGCAAAGTGCTTGCTAAGATGTAACTCTGTGAAAGTAATTAAATTTTAGACTAACATAGTAATTGTTATTTCTGAAAAGGATTGGTGGATGGATTTCTAGTCACATGCCACTGGCACTCAAGGAACACCACTGAGATGATCCTAAGAAATAGAAAGTTGGCCATTTAACAAAGTATTTGAGACAGAGGCTACAAAAGTATCTGCAGTTACTAAAAGGACATGGAAAAGTGTAGCAAGCACATGTGATTAAAACAATAGGCAGTACTTAAAGAATTATCTTGATCACAGACGTGCTAGAAATGCAAAATGTAAGAAATGACAGAGGAAGGGTCATTTTTCAGTTGTGTACTGAACAAAAGGCACCCAGGAGGAGCATGCAGAGCCATTCTTCTCAGGCTCTATTACTTGTGTCGCTAAGTGTGATGAACCCTGGAAAGCAGGTTTCCTACTTCATGGCAGGCACAGGAGCTTTAATACAAACTTGGTATTTATACTGTCTGAGTTAGTATACAATTATCTTCATCATCAGTCCAAGCTTAAATAAGCCAGTGTTGCCCTCAGTAGCTCAGCAAGAAAATTGGAAGGGAAAGGGCAGTTTACAGAGGACACAACACACTGGGGCTGTTGGCTGAGACCCCGTGCACAGGACAGACAGAGGTGTGCCATCTGCTAAGCTGTAGTGTCATACCACTGCAGCTAATACAGGAGTAAAGGGGACATCTGAAGAATGTGGATCTCTTGAAAGTGTCAAGAAGGACGAAAAACTGGAGAGTGATGCAGCAGTGTTGCAGTGATCATATCTCATTTCTCAACATGGAGAAGATCACTGCAAGTGATCTTTCCTCATGCAAAGGGAAGCGGCTGGTGGGCTTTGTGCTGTTTTGTTATATGAGACCAGTGGAAGACACATTCTACAAATGAATCTTTTGTGAGTTTCACTGCTGACTATAGTAACCCTGAGGTCATCCTGCACAGTCAGCTCATCTGTATCAGAAGGGAAAAGAATACAGAATGACAGGGTCTTTCCAACACCCATTAAAAATAATTGTGTAGTGTACCAAATTCCCTGAAAATGTTTCTTGTAACACAAAGAATGGTATTCGTCTTTTCCACGTAAAAGTAAAATGGTCCTCTTTCTTTCTCTTTCTCTTTCTCTCTTTCTTTCTTTCTTTCTTTCTTTCTTTCTTTTCTTTCTTTCTTTCTTTCTTTCTTTCTTTCTTTCTTTCTTTCTCTTTCTTCTCTTATATGAAATCATGTGAAGCTTTTATGACTCATTCCTTACACAAATTTCTGTTAATACACTATTGGGGTAAACTACTCCAGAGCTTTTCTTGTGGAAAGAGTTGATAACAATGGATATCCCAACCTGTCACCCAGCTACAGAAACAAAAATCTTAATATATTTATGCTGTGGAAGAAAGCAGAGATACCAGAGGGTCAGGGAACTCTACAAGCCATTGATCTTTGAGAAAGCCAAAACCAACAGAACTACATTTGCCTGACCAGTACCTTACAGAGTAGAGTAAACAGTCATGCCTGCCTTTTCAAACAGTAGTGAATTGCTAACTTCAAGCAAAAAAAGTATATTTTTTTCTAGGTATAGGGTAATCCCTAAAACCTGGAGAGGAAGCTGAAAATAGAAGACAGGATGGCCCTGAGGCCTTCAGAAACTGCTGAAAAGCTCACTATTTCTAGAGTGGCCTACAGCATGTAAAAAAAAGCATGAGAATCTCTGAATTCTGACACTTTAGTAAGGCAGTAAAAAAAAAAAAAAAAAAAAAAAAAAGGAGTTTTGGTTTGGATCATATCACACTGATCTCATCTGTACATCTNAAAAAGGTGATTTTCTGATAATACCAGCTTTGTCTGAGGGAGACTAGAAGGGTGGATATCAATCTTTGTGCGCTAGAGGGAGAGAAATAGCCAGCTGGGCTAGAATATTAGCCAAAACACTCATGAACTGTGTGATTGTCAAGTACAACTAAAATGTCACTAGGAAGGCTAAGAGTGTGTTTTCTTACTGGGGAATTCCAGAGGAACCATTACTGGAAAAAAAAAATTAAAAAAAAAGGCCAGGGTTTATAGGGCAAGGTTTCAAAGCTTTTTTGGCAAGATATAATTTCTACTGCATTATCACCAGCCCTCAATATCCTGAAGCAAAGGCAGAGACTGGAAGAAATGTGCAGACAAGATGATCCTTCCTTGGCACAGTTACGTACAGATCAGCTCCTGTTATGTCAGGTAAATAAAACAGACTTCACAGAGAAGCACTTGCCATCTCAGTGACTGATGCTAGAAGAAGCTCTATATATCTACCTACTATTCAGAGAAGATAGAGGCTGTACAGACCATGTTGACAATGTCCAGCTGTTTCTGAAACATTTAGATGAGAATTTAGGTGAGGAGCAAAAACAAATTGTTTCAGCAAAATCACGTGAGTACTTTTCTACAAAAAAATGCTGGTCTGTTATTGTCAGGAGTACCTGAAACTATATTTAACAGAAACAGCAACATTGCCTGTATTTCTTGTGAAGAGTCTGAGGTTAAAAAAAATCACATGATTTGACACCAAAGCAACCTCTGATAGTGTAAAAATAGGTTTAATACATATTTGCTTCAGTCAAATGTGTTTAATTTGAACAACATGAACTGGTATGGGATTTATCCCTCTGTATAAAGCAGTCTGAAGAAGCAGCTTCTGTGATAAGCTCATGACATTCATTAGAGTAAGTCTGAAAACTAGAGATGGACCGTTTAGGCATGGTCATTGAATATTTAATCATTTATACTGGAAACAATAAACATGTTTCTCAGTTCTGTCCAAACGCCTCTAGACTTAGATTTCTTCTAACACAGAGTAAATGCCTTCAACTTCATTCTCCACCTCTAGTAGGCACTGGCTCCTGAGAAGAGAGAATTTGTGCCTGTGTGTTAGCTTACCACACTGAGATTTAGGGCATCTGAGGTTAATTCTAATGCCCCTTCCAGTGTAATCAGATAGCTCCTACGTGTCTATTGAAATGTCATTTGTTGCAGCTCCATAGTGGCACTTAGCTGGTGTGGTGCCATTGCTGAGTTCTAGTGCCTCACCCTAAGTGCTGAGTCCTGCTCTCCAGTTGTGTTTGAGCAGAGACTAGCGCCATAAGCAGTTATTGGCCTCCTCATCAAATTAAAACTACATCTGACAAGTGATAGATCAGTAAGGACAGATGCTTTATTTATTCATATGAACCCCTCAGCCATTTAGCTGGTTCCCTAATTGTCTTGTTTAAGAAAAGTGAGTTATCTCCACTTGTCTTATATTTCTACCCACAAAGCACTAAGGGTCTACCTAATTTTATCATTCTCATAGATAGTAAAGGTGCCTTTACCTACTTTATTTTTCCTTTTCTTTTGCACAGCAATTGCACCCAGTGGAAGACTGACTCTCTGTTAGCCTAAAGAGTTTAAAGAGTAGCATCTCCAAAAGTAGCTGAAGAATCAGAACCCAACTGCAGACCTGGTGGTATAATAGGCAGATGATGGGCCAGCTCCCCTTTCAAGGCTCTTTGTGTTTTACAGTGCTGACAACACCAGAGCTTGTTTTCATCAATGTACTATACAGATATGACTCAGAAGACATATGGAGAACGTGTACTACCAAGATTCATTTTTTAAAGTCACTTTTCTGTTCAAAACCACACTAAAAAAAGAAAAAAAAAAGGAAAAAACCCCCAAGCTCAAACAAACAAAAACCCCACAACAAAGATGTGCTAAACTGACAAAAACTGTCACTAATAGCTGCCTAAATCAATAGGTGGTCATCTCTTGCCCTCTAACTTCAGTGGGAATGGGAAAGGGGAAAGGTTGCATAACTAAGAAAAATGTTCATTTGAGGGAAAGTTTTAGAGCAAACCAGAACATAGAATATTATTTAGATTACAAAATAAAAAAAAAAAAAAAAAACAAAAAAAAACCCAAAAAAACCACCTTGGTTTGTGGCAGATGAACATGAACCAATTATATTGGTTACTATTCAAAAAAAGGAAAAAAAAGAAATAAGATTTCAGTTTGCTATTGAAACTATTACATCACAATATGCCTACAAAATAAGAAGTGCCAATAAGCATGAGAATAGGCACTTGTGAAGTCCAGTTTGGAGCTATATGCATGGCATGTCCATTTGCTGGGGGATCTGTAATACATACTAGAAAGCAACAGTAGATGGCCTACTTTTCACAAAAAGTGAGAGCTGGAGAAAACCACATTGTGCCATAGGGAGGGGAAGCACAGGCATAGCCTTCATTATTAATTGGCATACACAGAAAGAGCAAGCAGAAACAAGACAAGTAAAAGAAAGAAGGGAATTCTCCCTGGAAACATATGGGAAGCACAAAACAGAAGTAATAAAACATTAAAGAATAGGGATACAAACACCATCATCCAGAAAGTGCAGTCATTAGTAATGAACGTAATGAAAGCACTGGAAGGATGAATGCAAAAGTTAATGGCTTCTTTTACACGTGTGAGAGAGTGCACAGGAAAAGAACAGGTCATGTAAATAAGAAATGTATGAAAGAGTCTTCCAAGTATCATTTTCTATTTAACTCACCAGGCTTCACTAAAGGGAGAAGTAAAGGAAAGCACAGAAAATTCCACTTTGACACCTGTCTTTCAAAGCTGATTTCATTTTCATTTCATTTTACAATTTATCTTTGTAGTTACTGCACAGCAGAGGACCCGAAGCCAAGCACTCCCAGCAAGTCACTCTGGCCATAGACCTGCTGTTCTAATCACTTTCTTTATGGGTTCACTAAACCATCTCCATTTTATAATTAGCCACTGAGGATAATTTTCCAGCTAATTTTCCCATGTAAACCCTATAAAGGCTCGAATCCCTAAAGAAAATTAAGCACTGCTGAGGTGTCCTCTCTTCAAGAAGCTGAGCACAAGCTTTTTCAATATTTTTGACTATCCTATCTGGTTGAGGTCTCAAACCACAAGTTGCCTGATGTTGTCACTGATGTTTACAAGATACCTTGGGAAATATTTTTGTAGGTCGCAGAAATTATTTCCGGCGCTGAAAAAACGTGCATGTAAACATGCAGTTTGAAGAATTATTGCTAAAAATATATTTGGTGAATACATTGTCAAAGTGCATACCCAAACTTGGATACAAATACTTAGTAATAACATAGTGATTGCTTCAGAGTTTTCTAAGTGATAGCAATCACCTATCCAACCACTTGGTCTTGCTTAGTGTGATATAGAAGTGTGATAGGGTGATATAGGACTAACTTAATGGAATTAAATGGCAGCACAAGGAATGGCCTTCCTTATGGGCACAAGGAAGAGAGGAAGGAGCACTGCTGTATTTGTATACACAGCTTTACTGCAAACGTAATTTGACTATCTCTTAAACAGCAGTAACAAGGGTTGCAAGATACAGAAATGGAGGTGATTAATTCTGTCTTGGCCTGAAAAAATTACTTTTCTTGCCAATATTTTGGCACCTCCTACTGACTAATACAGAAAGGAGTGACATAGGACCTGAGGATGTAAAATAGATATGGTGAAAATGAAAAGCTTTAGTAGCTAGCCAACAGTAATCTGCCACAGCCATAGAGTAAGTGTGTAGGAGAGTGGAAAAAGAAGAGATTGATTCCACTTCACAATATTCAGTCAGTTAAATGATGGGAAAAGGTCTGAAGGGGGCAAGGTTATAAGCATATAAAATACAAAATATTTTTGTACATGGGAAATAGGACTTTGTGTGAGAAGTGTGTCCATCACAAATCTAAAAACTGAGATTAATAATGGGTTAACATCTAAAAGAAAACACATAAGAAATGATTGCAACCAGTGAGTTAGAACCACAGAAGTACACAAATCTCCCTTCCATATCTTCCAGTAATAGAAGAAATTAATGAATTTTAGAGACAATGCACTTGACAAGAGTCTGCCCGTGCTTTTATTTAAGCTGGTGTAAATCACCTCATATTTCCTTCCAATTTATCAAGTCAATAGAATGAGAGGGAAAAAAGACTGCTGTAATGGGGAACCGTGCCTTTCCAGCCGCATGACAGTGAGAAAAGGCTAAATATAAGCAGTTGGTGTCTGTAGGACTTTGCTATGTTGTACATTGCACAAATAAATGGCTAAATTCATGTATATGTGTTTACTCTGAGCTACACTGCTAAGTTTATAGATTAAGCACTGCTTTCAGGTACAGCCAGGTATATCTATAGAACCGTAAGAAACTTTGCCAGAGTTGCTTTGCATTTACAAGAGCAAAAATGGGAGAGAAGGAACAGAGGGAATTCTCTGCCAAACTGGTGCAAAGCTGCACCTCTCTCAGAGGACATTTTTAAAAGCAAGCACAGAACAAAAGCCTCTCTGCTTGCCAGCCAGGCATACATTATAGTAACCACACCCTTGTAGGTAAACATGTACATAGAGCAAATCACTTCTTTTGTGAATAGGGTTTACTTCATCATTTTGAAATGCATATTGCTGTTCCTTGACATATTGGTATACTTACAGGAATCATTTAAGGAAATAAGCTTATTTGCCTATGTTTACACTTATTTGTCCTCCCCTCTGTTATTAATCAGATGTGTCTAATATTTTTATCACGTCATATTTACATAAATAAATAAATAAATAAACATCATTATAGCCTTTCAAGTGGTAGTTGCTAGTAATAAAATAAAGCAAAAAAATCAGATAGTCTCATGTGTGATGAAAGTAGTTGGAAAGGCTGTATTTCTCCAGGTATTCTGGAAACATACAAAGTCAATACCCCATCATATTGCAGATTTTCTATCACTTTGCATGTCAGTGCTCTGCTGGAGGTTAAAAAGATGAAGCTGCAATATGTGCAATGAATGCTTCTTATTGCTACTACTGCATTTTAAAAAGAAATTAGATTGTTCTGTGTGATGAAGTAGGGCATTACATGGAAAGGCTAGTTTTCAGAGGAGGCCCTGCACTTAGAACACCACTGAGCTCACCGTGCTTGGGCAGCCAACTGGACATGGGGTTCTGCTGTGTCCAAAGATCAGGGGCCACTTGCCCCAAGCCTCCTTTTGCACCTACTGTACCGTGCTGTTTCAGAACAAATGAAAAAACAGCTTTTGTACAACATATGTTCAGTTCGTATAGTAAGCTATTTTTGCAGTTGGAAGGCCTCAGGCATTACTATCCTTCCAAGCCATACACAAACAAAGAGGGTTTACCACAAAAAAGAGCCTCTGCTGAAGAGTGCAAGGTTTACCTTTGCTCCCTCACTCAAGATCCTAATTTCATCAAGTTCCATAAAATTTCAATTGATTCAGTTTCACCTTATCATTGAATTCTTATTGCTACTTGACCTAAGGTCAACTATACTTTCAAAATGAATAGAGAAAAAGATATAATGCAATTAACTGGTAAGTCTGAACCACTGCTATCTTATTTCTGTTGTACACCAGAACACAGTAGATTTTCAGTGTAGGTGCTCTGATGTAATCAGGGTAACAGTGGTCTAGAGGGTTCTAAACCTGCATGTGCAGAAACCAGAGGTACAGACTTAAAGATCCAGGCTACACCATCTCCACTGCTAGAGTAGGAGCCAGAAGAGCACTCCTTTCTCTAAGCACAGGGATGCATATCCTAGGAGAGATCTTGTAGCCAGCTGCTAAAAGTTTCCAGGCAGCTTCCTACCCCGTCTCTGGCTTTCCAGCCTGGCTGCAAGAAAACATGGGTATGATGGTGTGGAGGTAGCTGCATCTCCTGCTGGCCCACATCTGTTGCCATCTGTTTTGGCCTTACCCAGGACCAGGCTATGTCCATTTTCAGCAGGGGAGGTGGTTGCCACTCACACCTAAGTGTTTGCTGTTCTTGGATTTCCGGCACACATGCAAATCTGGGTGGTAACATATCCAGCTACCTCTGAGGCAGGTATCCCTCAGGAAGACACCAGCCTGGCCCTCACATACTGATCAGGTTACTGGAACAAAAATGTTAATGCACATTGTTGGACATAATTTGTATCCACAGGTAGGGGACTGTGGCTAAATATCTGGCTCTAAATTACATGATACATGAAAATAGAAGCATTAAACCCTGGTCTCCTGACTCCTTCCCCCAAACTTTTAATCAATCTTCTTATCTCCTTTTATGAGGAACTTGTGAGGAAGTCCACATCAAAGGAAAGCATACATTTTTATTTTGATTCAGATGTGTTAACAATATTTATTAAAAACATTTCTGGCCAAAATACCAAAATTCACCTGATGTTCAATCATAAAAACAGCACAGCTGCATTTGAAACTTTACCGTAACTACAGTCTAAAAGTGAAACTAAAAAAGTGAAAGTTGCTTGTTGTTTTATGATACACAGGCTGAAAGAAATGCAGCAAGTAAACAAAAAAGTGCACATAAACATACATTTATAAAAATGCTTCTTGAATTCCAAGAGGCACCAGAGGGAAAGGAGGCAATTTATAAGACTTTTGATAGGAGAAAAACACTTGTGATCATACAAGTTGTTAGACACTGATTTCACAGTATTCCTTGCAGATTCTGTGACAAACACAGAAAAAATAGGAACACATACGTAGAAACTGGTGCTGAAATTTTCCAAAGTCTAAATGAAAATTACACAACTATCTCCTGTACATTTGGAAAATCCTGGTGTTCAGACTTACTGTTCTTCTCACAGCTGAACTTCCTTCATTATTCCTGTTCTATTTGGTTATGCCTAGTTAACTGATGTTGACAATACTCAGTCCAAGTCATGCCAGCTAAACAGCAGATCGCAACAGGAAAACAGTAAGGAAGAAGACAACATAGCTCGGATTTGATGTTTAACCAGGATTCTTGAAACTTTCTCCACGTGCTTTTAAACTTCATCTTGAGGTTTATGTTTGTAATGAAGGTGCAGGAAATCAAGTAATTCAACTTGTACTTACCATTTATATAATTACTTTTATTAAATTACTTATATAATTTGTGTAAGTAAAAAAAAAAATTCTCCTGAACATGCAGTTACACTGTTTACAATTACACTGTCAGTTGATGCAATTACTATAAATAGGCTCAGAGACATCACTAATTAATGAAGTTGAAAGGGTTATGTAAAAAGTAGTCTGCTACTTCACGTTTAAAGCATATAATATCTAAGTTGAGATGCAGAAGGGTGATTTCTTTTTCTTTTGGGCTTTGGCAAGAATATATTATAAAGAACCCTCACACATCAAAGTCCCCCAGGCTACACATGCTTGGGAAATAAAGCAAAATGGCAGAGCTGTGGCTTGTTTCTAGGTAAATTTTAAACATTAAGACTGAAGTAACATCAGTGGAGTGTATGCACACACCTTACTGATTTTAGTGGGGTTTATAGCATGCAGAGTGATTTTTAGAAGATTGATCTTTAAACCTGGAGCAGAGGTGTCATTTCCCTCTCTGTTTTGAACACAGTAAGATGAGTTTTATTTGCAATTTTATGTAATCTTATAAACCAAATGTAGTAGATTCTTTTTTTCAATTTGAGATGAAAAATTGTGTTTCTTCAGAACCTCTGGAAAAGAAATGTAGTCTTGCAAAAAAACTGTCAGAAGAAAATTGTGCATATTAACAACTCTCTTGAGAGCAGTAATAGACATTCTTTGCATTTATTCAGCAAATTTACATCCAAATCAGGAAGATGTTGGATTTATCTCAGTTAACACTGAAATATTTGCAAAAATCAATAAGGGAAAGTGTTTCCTGCAGAGGAAGGAAGAGAGAACCTTGCACAGTTTTGTTTGTACCTCTTTGGGATACCATAGGCAAAATGACCACACTGCTTCAGTGAAATGTGCATTTTCAGTCACAGAGGAGTAGAACATATCCTTAATAGTAGATCCAGTGAATCCTGTCATATCCTTACAGCTGTACTGATGACAGGCCCAGATCTGGGCCTTCTGTGTATGTAAGCAACACTCATTGTTGGAGCAATACTCAGAAAACTTTTATTTCTAAATAACTTTCTGTAAAGGGTTCAGGAACATTTTAAACACACAAAATTTACACTCCTGTGGCTTATCATCAGTTTCGGTCTTGCAACAGTAACATCCCAAACACCTGGCAACATTGTGGACACTAAGACATCTTTCTGTATTTTCTCTGGCCTCCTGACTTCTTCACTGCCCCAATAGGTATTTACTGGGGAAAAAAAATAAAACCAAACTACGAAACAACTTAAAAATCCAATGGATGTGAGAAGCCTTGTTCTGTGCTGATGCCAAAATGCATTTTANGCTGCAAAGCCATGATTTTTCAAACAGCAGCGCTGCCTGGGAACTTTGCATGTTTCGCCATTTTTCACATCCTGACTCATTTCTGTATCAAAAAACGTGTTCTCTGGAGCTCATCGGACACCCGCCGNATCTTTAAACCTGGAGCAGAGGTGTCATTTCCCTCTCTGTTTTGAACACAGTAAGATGAGTTTTATTTGCAATTTTATGTAATCTTATAAACCAAATGTAGTAGATTCTTTTTTTCAATTTGAGATGAAAAATTGTGTTTCTTCAGAACCTCTGGAAAAGAAATGTAGTCTTGCAAAAAAACTGTCAGAAGAAAATTGTGCATATTAACAACTCTCTTGAGAGCAGTAATAGACATTCTTTGCATTTATTCAGCAAATTTACATCCAAATCAGGAAGATGTTGGATTTATCTCAGTTAACACTGAAATATTTGCAAAAATCAATAAGGGAAAGTGTTTCCTGCAGAGGAAGGAAGAGAGAACCTTGCACAGTTTTGTTTGTACCTCTTTGGGATACCATAGGCAAAATGACCACACTGCTTCAGTGAAATGTGCATTTTCAGTCACAGAGGAGTAGAACATATCCTTAATAGTAGATCCAGTGAATCCTGTCATATCCTTACAGCTGTACTGATGACAGGCCCAGATCTGGGCCTTCTGTGTATGTAAGCAACACTCATTGTTGGAGCAATACTCAGAAAACTTTTATTTCTAAATAACTTTCTGTAAAGGGTTCAGGAACATTTTAAACACACAAAATTTACACTCCTGTGGCTTATCATCAGTTTCGGTCTTGCAACAGTAACATCCCAAACACCTGGCAACATTGTGGACACTAAGACATCTTTCTGTATTTTCTCTGGCCTCCTGACTTCTTCACTGCCCCAATAGGTATTTACTGGGGAAAAAAAATAAAACCAAACTACGAAACAACTTAAAAATCCAATGGATGTGAGAAGCCTTGTTCTGTGCTGATGCCAAAATGCATTTTATACAAAAGTGCAGAACAGAGTTGAATTAGTCTTCAATTTTCCAGATTAGCATTAATATGGCTAATTATTAGCATTACCACTTCCTCGCAGAGAAATGCTTTGCAGACATGGCACTGTACAGAGCCCCTTCACTCTGCACTAACACTAGTCCCCGGTGCAGCAGACCCATTTTACAGGTAGACAAACAGAGCCCGGTAGGCACGGCACCTCCTACCGGAGGCCTGGGTAGGGCAAAACAGGAACGCCGCGCACCCTCCGGCTAATTTAGCACGAGGTGTGATCCCAAGAAGTGATGCGTCCGCTCAGGGAGACAGCCCCGGCTGCGCGTCCATCCCCGCGCTGCCCGGGCCGGTGACCCGCGTTCCGCGGGAGCCCCCGGGAGCACAGCGGCGCGGCGGGCGGTGC
>VXBB01016717.1:61160-165797 GCA_013399915.1 Illadopsis cleaveri
TTTTTTTCATTCTTTTCCCCGTGTATCGTTGCACAAGCCGGTTGCCTCGGCGAACAGCGCAGCGCTGATGGGCGGCCGGGGGACTCCCGCTGTCCCGGCTGGGCGGAGCGCTGTGCCTTGCCGAGCCGAGCCGCCCGGGGGAAGGCTTCGGGACTGCGGCCAGAGGTGCAAAATAAAGTTTTAGAGCACCGCTGAAGGCCCGGTTGACTGAAACTACCGAGCGTCCCGGAATCCCCGGGCACTTTTCTCCTGCTGGAGAGCGCGGGTAGTACAGTGAAGTTTGCTCGGTTCTGCGGTGCCAGCGAGGCCTCAGTCATTTAAATAACCCTGTTACAGAACTGGCCCCGCACTGAAGTCTTTTAACGTGTTGGCCGCTGATGCTGTGCTGCTGCTGCAGCTGCAGAGCGGCGTTTGCCTGCGGGTGCCCGGCCCGCACCGCCGCGCAGGAAGCGCTGCCGATGGACGCGTACCTGCTGGTTTGCCGTCTACGGGAAACTCGTTTTCAAAATGATACTTGGAAACTGTGCCACAAAACTTCCTTTGGCATATGGGCAGCGGCGCAGCTGTCTCTGTGTGTCACTGAGAAAAGTGAATGTGCTTTGAGCGGCGGCTGGGGAAGGAGCCGCGCTTGTGGCAGCTGGAGCGTGGGAGCTTTTGCTCAAGCACGGGAGGCTCCAGCTGCCAACGAGGGGTGCGTGCGGAGTGGGAGCTTCCATCGGGGCTTACTCCCAGTGGATATGGGGTCTGGGGAATAGGGAGTGAACCGTGGGGCTGTAGGACTGCAACGCGGTGGGCACGAGTTGAGGGTGGCCGCGATGGGCTGGGTGGGTGAGTCAGGGGCACCCGGCAGAGGCTGCAGGAGGACCACGCACATCGCGACAGGCTGTGGAAAACTTTTTACATGTAGCATGTATGCATTTTGTTTCATGGCCCATGACACAGGCCAGAAAACAGTGTGGAAGGTGTAGGCTGTGATAAGCCCAGTAGTTTTAGAGGATATATGTTCAGCAGCTTGCATTTTGGAGGTGTTTGCATCTCGACTAACAGCCACTGTGCTTCACTGCAACTTAATGTCCTGAAAATAGGTTTAACAGCATAAACAGCGCCTGTTAATTTTATTACAAAATAACTTTATTTTAATGTCTTAGTCATACTTTTAACATACCACAGCATGCCATACCATTAGATATATCACAGTTTTTAATCTTAATGACACTGACTCCTTTCTAACACTCCGTGGCTAGCATCTTCTAGCTGAAGTGTCAGAATTGCTGCTCATACCTTAAAAGTTGGAAGTAAAATATTGTCCTCCAGAAAGACATGTCTTGTTGCAAAACACTCTCTTTTACATTTAGTTAGCTAGGTAGAGCAAGTGTTGTTTGTGAAAAGAGTCATGGAGTCCTTTTTACCCATAGATGGCCTCTGGGGAAATCCCTTAGTCATGAATTAGGTGAGCAGAGTATTTCAAAAACAGTATGAGGGATTTAGAAATAGATTAGAGGTAATAAAGTTATAGAAATGGAGAGTATAGAAGAGTTCAGTCATTCATATGTTGGTTGCTGAATATTAAACAAACTTGTCCTCAGTCCTTATCTGTCCAAACCCATAAATGGAGGGCATACTTCGTATTAGAGCTTATTGCATGTTAATGCTGCCACTTGCTGTCTTTACTTAGTTGTGAAAACTTGTCCCATCTCATATAGGGTCCATAAACGTTTTCTCAAACAAGGTTACTCTTTAGCTTTTTGTTTTGCTATACAGTCTGTTATATTTTCAAACAGTATAACAATCTGCTGCATTAAACATACAAAACCACTTTTTTCAGAATGTACGGCACAAGTTAAAGATCTTAAACACATACTCATGTACTGGACACAGCCTCTAGTTGTCTTTATTGTCCCAAACATTGTGTTTTAATTTGAAACCCTCATTGGTTGAAAGTTTGCCAAATGTGTAATTCACTACTGATCTAACATTAGGAGCAGGTCTAAACATGCACAGTAATACGAAGGTTGCCAGCCCTTTGCTTGTATCTTTGGATACCAAAAACAGCAGAACCAGTTCAGAATACTAGAACAACAGAATGCAGAACAAAATCTTGTTGTGCAAGTTTTAAAACTTTTATCTGTATAACCTTTGTAAGGATTGTAGTGGAGGGGGGGGTTGTGTTATGTAATTAAGTAGCTCAAGTCCTCATGCTCCACTCTGTCTCACTGTGTTTGCTTTTGCAGTATATATAGTAGTGATGATGATGATGAAGATGTTGAGGTGTATGATCACGATTATGATGGTCTGCTTCCTAAGACTGGAAAACGTCACTTAGGGAAAACCAGGTGGACCCGCGAAGAGGTAAATCCAAGTTTATTTCTCTCCTGCATGTAAAAAAATGAGAGATCATGGATCACATTCTTCTCCCAATTGCTTCATGTTCTTCACCATATTGCTAATCTGCAAACTCACTTCAGTGACAGTTCCATATCTGAGGACGTTTTTGACCAGCTAGCTACGTTCAGTGTTTTATTTAACTTTGAGCATAGTTCTTACCTTTTAAATAAAATGTATAAACACAACTTTTTAATTTCCACCAAGCTCTGTGTTACAGTATGTGAGGTGTGAATCTCTGTGTAATCCCTGTTGGAGAAGCAGGTTCCGATTCACCTGAGCAGTGCTTAATTGTTGCTGCTTGTCTCTTTCTGTTTGGAAACTGTTGCTATGCGAGAACCGATCTGTGCTCAGTGTCCCACAGCAGCTAACAACTGTGGCAGAAACTGCTGCAGTCCTTCGTTACTGTTGGAATTTTGCACTTTATTGCACTGTTATGAATCCAAGGAAATAAAGTAAAAGCTGGAGGAGAGAAATCCAGCATTTAAGATGTATTTTGCTTTTCAAGGTCAGAATGTGTTTTAGTCGTGATACCCTTGTGCTGACTTTCTGGGAAAATTGTGGTATCAAACTCCTTTGCCAGGTGGATCTCCTTTGGCCATTTAACTGGCTTGAGTTTGTTGTGGAATACATTCAAACAGTTCTTGAGTTATGTTTTGACTTTCTCTTCTCTAACAATGTGTATTGATGTAAAAACAGCGGCAGGTCACCCCTTGAAAGCCTTTTATTTATTTATTTTAAATCACAGTCTGCCCTTACAAAGGTGGATGTGGTTGTGATGTGGCCAGGGAGGAAAGGACAGCCATGAAGTCCAGTGGCCATTGTCCTGTGGCATGAACTGGGAGCATACTGGGAGGTGCTAACTGGGGAAGGAGAGGGCTACTCTTCTCCTCTTATCTCTTGGAGCATTTCTGGTTTGTTTTTCACTATCTCGATCTTTCCCAGTACATAAGATTAGTTCCTTTTGTCTTTAGGGTCTATATTTCTGGCCTTATCATTAAAAAGATTGGGCCAAATTTTTTGCTGTTTACAAGTGTGCAAAACTCCCTCACAGAGAACAGGAGCAAAGAGAAGCTGTTAGTTTTATTGTGCATTTATTGTAGGTGGATAGGCCATGAGTAAATCACTGGAAGTCCCATTACTTGCAAGACACATACTTGCAAGCTTGAGGCTGTGATTTTCAGAGGTTCCCAGGTAGCTGAGTGCCTGAGTGTCACTGAATTTCAAGGTTATTCTGATGCTTGGCATCTAAACAGCCATTAATTCCTGTAAATCCAGTCCAAGAATAACAGTTACAGTGCTTTGATGAGTAAAATGGAAATGTAGATTGTGAGTCAAAGAACTGCACAGAAGTCAGTCTTTCTCCTGCAGCACAATAAAAAACCTACCAAAATCCAAAGGAGTAGACAAATCTTCTGCTTTAGGCAATTAAAAGAATGAGAAGTCTACAGACCATCTTCCCTTACACTCAGAAAGCAGAAGTAGATGCATAAGAAGTTACAAGAATGAATTTTTTTAAAAAAAAAAATCATTTGGATTGTAAGAGATTGCAATATTAATTATATCTGGGGGGGGGATTTTGTGATTCAGGATGAGAAGCTGAAGAAGCTTGTGGAGCAGAATGGCACAGAAGACTGGAAAGTCATTGCCAATTTCCTTCCTGTAAGTGGATATTGGTTTCTGTTTCCAGGCTGAGTAGCAACTCTTTATTGAGGGGTTTCCTTAAAAAAGGGGAAGGGGAGTGGTTGCTTTATAGTTACCTTTTCAGGGGAGATATAAAACTGCCACAAATGGAGACTTTAGAAATTTAGTTAGATTACTGTGGAAACCATTACATTTATTTTTCCCTTCACTTCTCAGAAAGGGTTGGAAAAAATCAAAGAAGTAAAAATGAGGGATGGTAGGGACTTGCACTGTAGGTGGTCAATGTGACAATGAAACTAAATGTCTCAGCACAGCAGAAAAAAAGTAACTTTGGTGAATTGTAAGTATGATTTTGAAGATAATTGCTTTGTGAACACTGGCTGTTGCTGAAATACTGCATGTGAAAGCATGCCAGCTACTGTGCAGATGGGGAAGATAAAGTTTGTGTAGTTTTGGTGATGGAGTCCTCAATGCAGAAGTGATGGAAATCTTATCTATTCTGTGAGCAAATTGATAGCTGACAACCTTCTCAGACTTACTGTATCACTCTGTGTTGTTTAGTAGTCTTAGTTGGCAGTGAAGTACATCAAAACAAGTGTATGTAAGTAAGAGCATTCTCATTCTACTTTCATCTTGTCTAAAGAATTATCTACTTTGTGTATTTCACGTTTCACTAGAATCGAACAGATGTTCAGTGCCAGCACCGATGGCAGAAGGTACTAAACCCAGAACTTATTAAAGGTCCATGGACTAAAGAGGAGGATCAAAGGGTAATCAGTTTTCCTTTCTGTCTGATTAATGCCTTACTAGCAGATTTCAGGAATTGGGGCAAAACTCCCGGAAACTTTGGTGGTCTCAACATTATTACAGCCAGGGGCAGATTGTATTTGTGTAGTGCTTTCTAAGTTTGCTATGCAAATAAATTACTGTTGCTTTACAACACTGTAATGTAGAATTGCAGTCTAGAAATGCCTTAACTATTACCAGATTTTTCCTTTTGGGTAAAAATATGAATGGGAAGTGGGGAACCTTAATTGCTATTAGTTTTATGGTGGCAGTTTTGAGAAATGCTGTTGAAAATATTGCTTCGCCACAGAAAAAAAATTCATTGATTCATGATGCATCATGAAATACAGGCAGTTTTTATGTCCTTCTTTGAAGGTAATAGAGCTCGTGCAGAAATATGGTCCAAAGCGCTGGTCGATCATTGCTAAACATTTGAAGGGAAGGATTGGAAAACAGTGCAGGGAGCGGTGGCACAACCATTTGAATCCAGAAGTGAAGAAAACCTCCTGGACAGAAGAGGAAGATAGAATTATTTACCAGGCACACAAGAGGCTGGGAAACAGATGGGCAGAGATTGCAAAGTTGCTGCCTGGACGGTAATGACATATGCTTTTAGCTCTTAAAAAAGGAAAAAGCTGCAGGTCTGAGCAGTCTGTTTTGGTTGCCTCAGGCTGCATTGTATAAATGGAAAAAATTTTGGAATCAAAACCTGGGAAGCCAGTGACACCGATGTGCGTTTTTCTCTGTGGGGAACTTCACTGTTTGGTCAGTACATGCAACAGTATGCTATTTTTACAGGCTTTTAATGTTTGCCCTTGGTAAAAAAGCCAGTAAGTGGAGCAAGACCATAAGAGTTTTCTAAATGTCTGTGCAGTCTTATTTGTGCCTGTGATGACTGTCAAAATTTAAATCGATTTAACAGGGAATGATCAGGCTTTACAAGTAGAACATAATTTACATTCAGCTAAGGGTATGCCTTCAACACAAAATCCAATCTGTTTATTCAAAATGATTTAAGAGAAGGCTTCTTCAACTTTTGTAATTGCTCTTGAATAATCCAGATGATTTGGACCTGTTAAAAAACCATGTGTAAAACAGGAGAAACTTTTTCCTCAAACTCTGGTCCTGGAAATACTTGTCTCACTGATAGCTTTTGTACAGCTTGTATATAACCTCAAAGATTCAGTGTCTTATTTGCTGTAATTAAAAGTGACTCAAAATCTGGGCAAGTAAATAATGCAAGAAAAGGAGAGGTTTTCCTTTCTTCTTTTCTTTCTGCGATTTGTTGAAACATCTTCAAGACCTAAATATAAGGCCCAAGATCATGATGGCATTTTAAGCAGTCATTCCCTGGGCTGCTTTCACCTTTTAGAAGATAACAAGAAAGGAATTAGCCCTTGGAAATATTTTTGTAGCTTCCAGACATCGCAGACACTACTTTGAATGATACCATACAGTGGTGATGTTTTTCGAATAGCAGAGGTGTTTTAAAGCATACTCCTAAAATCTCACAAACTTGGTAAGTTTGCTTTTGCTGACTCATATATGTGAGGATTTGAATCTCAGTTTTTCTGCATCTAAGAAAAATCCCAACAGTTTTGTTTACTGAGTTTGTGTGTACAGCATGATGTTGTTGTTGTCCAGGAGACCAGCTGGAAAGTTGCTTGGAAGTTAGTCTATTCACAGCTGTTCTCCGCAGTCTTTCTTTCCAGCAATGAGACACAATCAGACTCCACTGAAATATCAACATATAGGAAGATGATGTTGGCATTCCTTTAAGATATCCTTAAAGGGATGTTAGCCTTTGTTGTCTCCTCACTTTATGGGAATGAGGTGGTGACAAAGTTAGCAATTTCTTACAATTTGAGGATCTAAGTAATGAGAGATGGCTTTAAAAAGTATGTAAACAACCATAGCCCATTTTTCTTTTTCCCTAACTTTTATACTGAGCATTTTTCCCCTGAAGCTGGGAGTAGCATTTGTAGTGGTAGGGATAGGAGGAAGGTCAGAGGAAGGTCAGGGTTTTAACAGAAATGCCGACGGCAGTTCCCTGCCCATTGACCTGTCTGAATTGGAAATGCTTGTTTTTGAAACTCCTCGAGCATCTGTATTTCTGTTGCAGAACTGATAATGCTATCAAGAACCACTGGAACTCCACCATGCGCCGAAAGGTTGAGCAGGAGGGCTACCTGCAGGAGTCCTCCAAGGCCTGCCACTCCTCAGCAGCCGCTGGCTTTCAGAAGAACAACCACTTGATGGCCTTTGCTCACAACCCGTCGCCGCCCACCCAGCTGCCAGTGGCCAGCCAGCCCCCACTGAGCAGTGACTACCCCTACTACCACATCCCTGAGCCACAGAACGTGAGTGCCTGTACACAGGAGTGTGGTGGGGATGCTTGCTTTGCCTCCTTGGAGAGATGGGTGCAGTTTAGCCACGTCTGGTTTCAGCATGAAGGATTTTCTTAGTCTTGGTGGATGTGTTTGATGTCAGATGAGGATTTCTTTGACTTACTTCATTCAGTGGTGAAAATAAGTACATTTCAAACTGGTAGCATTCAGGTGGTGGAACCTGAATACAGCGGATTTAATGCCTTGGGAGCAGTTAACATATTTCTAAGAGTTGTGAATATTAAATTTCTTGAATATCAGTTGAATCTGGTTAATTCTGTGGTCCATGTCAAAATCTCCCACGTTCTCTTTAGTAGTATTCTGTTTGTGGGTTGTCTGTCAGAACCAAGTGAGCAAGTATTATTTTTAATCAGATTTCTTCTCTATTAATGATTAATAATGAAACAGGCTCCTCCTTCAGAGAGTTGCATTGTAGAGTTTTAGATGATAATAAACTGCATCTTTTGCTTTTTCACTTTAATTTAGAAAATCCTTGCAAATGTGTCTGTAAATTATTCATCTTTTCTCGTTCAGAAAGGGTAAATATTTCATATATGAATTGTCTTTCTTCCTCTCTAAGGCTCGCTGTCATATTCCTAAAAACCCAATTACTTTTCTCGTAAACATTTTTAGGTTTTTTGCTATTTCATCTCCGCAGACTACAAATATTAAGTACCTAAAACCAAAGTATGTTTAACACAAGTTGACAATGCAAGCAGATAATATGATGGAAATAATCAATTTTTTGTTTTTTGACCTAGGTTCCTGGTCAGATCCCATATCCAGTAGCACTGCATGTAAATATTGTCAATGTACCTCAGCCAGCTGCTGCAGCTATCCAGGTAGATAACTTGAACCTCATTTCAAGAGTCAATTTCTTAAATATTTGATAAACTAAAATGAAGACATTGTGCATTAAGAAAACATTTTAATGTATTAAGTGTGGTGAAAAGAGAAAATGGGGAAGGTCGGGGAGTTCTAACATGGCTAATAATTGCTCCTTCTGAAGTGGATTTAAAATGAAGTAGTTGACATCTGGTGTGATGGCTTTCACTTTCTCCATTTCAAATGTCTATACTGAAATTCAGCAGAGACTTTGGTAGTGGAAAACACAATTGACATTTATTTCATCTTTGAATCTAATTTGGCTGTTATAACCACAGGTCGGCAAACCATGAGCATTTTAGTTGCTACATCCTATCAGACCTTTATCTTTTCTTTTCCCTTAACTCTTAATTTCAGAGACACTATAATGATGAAGACCCTGAGAAAGAAAAGCGAATAAAGGAATTAGAGTTGCTACTAATGTCGACTGAGAATGAACTGAAAGGGCAGCAGGCATTACCAGTAAGATTGTCACTGTGTGCTTGGATGGAGGGATAGCAGCCTTACCCCAGTGCTTGTCTTTTTAACTTTTTACTCCCCCTCTGCCTTCAGTACTAATCAAGGCTCTATATTTCCGTTTTAAATGGATGAAACATAGCACATATATAATCTGTATCTGCTTTGTAAGTTCTTTTATTGAAAAAAAAATCCAAAAATTTTGCAGGTATCTTACTTTGCAAAGTGGGAGCAGGATTGGACTCTGTAATGTGATGTAATATTGGAAACATGATGATTGTACAAAAATTGAAAATCCTACAGACCTTTAATCAATAATGGGATCTGTGTTTCTGAAAGTGTGCAATGGTTCATGTGATGAAAATGTAGTGCCTGTGTATTAGATTTTTCTTCTCTGTTGTATTCTTTCCTTCAGCTGTGTTTTATACACTTTGTAAGCTTCAGACTTGGTGCATGTTTGAGAATTTGTTTTACTCCTCCAAATAATGATAGATTCTTCATAACTGCATGAGTGGAGCAAGTGCTGGCTATTACTGAATTCTCATACTTCGTTGTATATGCCATTGGATGTTAATGTGTGAAAAACCTTGTGTAACTACTTAACACCATCGCCAAAGCCAAGAATCCCAAAATCATTTTTGAAGATAGGTGATAGCCAGCAGATTTTTAATTTTTTTGGGTAATATTTAAATTAATAGCAAAAGAACTGCATGCATGTTACGTTAGTTTAGCCACTTTTTAACTTTAGTTAATGTTTTGCAATTTCTTCTGTTGCATGATCACACTGGAAAGAAACTTCTGTTAATTTGTTCTTCTGCTTTCCTAACCACGTTGATTTGACAGCCTCTTCATTGCATTGGCGTAAGCTGTAGCACTAGACAGGGATAGCAGAAGAAAAGGAGATAAGCAGACAAAAGCAACTCTAACTCTAAAAACTTGTAGCCTTCTACAGTGCTGAGCGCTCAGTAGGGAAATCCTGCCGTTTCTTGCTTCTTACAGAAAAGGACTTGCAGACACTTTTTGAGCACTTGGAGTAACAAAGTATGAACTGATTATGTGCTAGTAATGACATATGCCTATAATCCTGGAAGTAAATTATGAGGTAACTTTGGGATAACAAATACAACGCCAGTATTACTTAAAACAAGATCTTGCACTGATGAAAGGAAACATCTTGACAATTGTTTCATAGGCATAAGCTTTTAGATGATGATGCAACTACTTTTATCTTTCCTCCAGTGGCATCTGACACCTTGTGCAATTTCATTGCTAAGTTCCTTCTGCCTTTCCCCCCTCCCTTTTCTTCTTTTTTTTTTTCTTCTTCTTCCTTTAGACACAGAACCACACATCAAACTACCCCGGCTGGCACAGCACCACAATTGCTGACAGTACCAGGACCAGTGGTGACAGTGCACCTGTTTCCTGTTTGGGGGAGCATCACCACTGTACTCCATCTCCACCAGTGGATCACGGTTGCTTACCTGAGGAAAGTGCATCCCCTGCACGGTGCATGATTGTTCACCAGAGCAACATCCTGGATAATGTTAAGAATCTCTTAGAATTTGCTGAAACACTCCAGTTAATAGACTCCGTAAGTAGACTTGCTGCCTCAGGTGGATTTGTGCATGGTCAAGGAGTAAGGGGTGAGAAGCTGGGATTGTCCTAAATGTGGTTGTTGGTCTTTTCCCGAGTAACTTTGAGTTGCTCCAGGATCTCAAGCTTATCTTCTGACTTGACAAAACGCAGCTGGTGGTAAATGAAGCCCTCAAGCATGGATGCATATGCTTTTTGTGGGTGTCTCCCTTTCCTGCTACGTCTTAGAATGGGAGTGTGAGTTTCGGCAAGCTGCACAGTAGGAGCTTGAAACAGTCGCTCAATTTTAAGTCTCCTTAAAATAAAATCAGAGAGACCATGAAAAATTTTAAACAATGAGATATTTACTGATATTTGAAGCAATACATGCCATAGGTTTGTGTGTGGCCGCTCATGTATCTGCATCGTTTTCTAGAATTTTTAGTTGTAGCCTCAATAGCTTCTTCTCAAAGTTTAAGGAGCTTGCCTTGACATATGTGAAGGACTGTAAACACACATTTAAATGTCAAGTATCTGACTGACATTGACATGGACCTGTTCTCATTGCAGTCTCTGGGATACTACATGTAAAGAAGTAGCACATTGAATTAGTGTGTTGGTGGCAACCTCCCTCAGGAGCAGAGATGTCTGCTTCATACGGTATCATTTCCCTTTCAGCACATCCAGAGCAGCATTGCATGTTAGGAGGAGGCCAGTCTTGGTCTATAGCACACATTTTTTTGTAACAAAAGGCACCATCATCATACCAAGCAGAAAACACTGGGCAATCAAATAGTAAGGACATAATTTGACTTGTTCATTAGGGATTCAGTTGCCAGCAACACTGCTAGGATGTCAGACAGTTTGATAAGATCAAGGTATGTATTGAAAACACAAATTGTGTTCACAGTGTTGCTGCTCCCGTGAACAGGGTCAGGCTGAATTGATCTGGGAAAGACTTTGTTGCTGTTGTTGGTTACAGGCATATCCTAGCGCTGTATTTTCATGAGGTGGCACTATACACTGTCTTATAGCTCCGTGCCTCCCACGTTGTTTCAGGATCCTTCATCATGGGGTGATCTCAGCAGTTTTGAATTCTTTGAAGACACAGACACTCCGGCTAGCAGAGCTCCCTCAGGCACAGTCGCGCAGCTTCAGCAAAGAGGGGCCAGTGCTTGTAGACCTCAAGGACAGTCCACCACAAATTTGAGCAAAGTCATGTCGAGTCAGGGCTCTCTTGGCTCACCAAAGACCTCATCTGCCTCACCACAGGGCAGTGCAGCTCCGTGGGTCCTTCTTCGCAGAAGGAGAGGGCACTGCAGCCCCTTAGAAAGTGGCCACGGTAGCGCCTTGGTCCTAGCTGACGTCAGCAGCTCAACTCCTCCTAAGCGCTCCCCTGTCAAAAGCCTGCCCTTCTCTCCCTCGCAGGTAGATCAAGACTTCTGCACAGATGTTACTAATTCTCAAAAGTCACCCCACTCTTAACAATTTAGAAACTAATCCTTTGGAACAAATGACTAATTACCGTTGTGCTTGTTGATTTCACTCCGTGTTTGAATCTTCTCACTGCTCCTAGTCTTCACCATTGAGTTTAGTTAATCAGCAAGCTAACTGTTGATTCTTGTCTTTTAAATCCATCAGTGGGGCTTGGTTTTTTGTGTCTTGGTTTTTTGCCTTTTTGGGTCTTTTTTTGTAGGGGAGTGTGACTCCTTGCTTTACTCTTCCTGATAACTCCAACTACTAAAGTTTAACATTTCTGATCACCTGTGATACTTTCCATCTCTGTCCACTTACAGTATGATTCATTGACCTAGAAAACCCCAAACTGCGTTTAAATAGCATTCAGGTTGTGAGACAAACTGACAACAACCAGTAAATTCAAATCACACATGGCCATCCCTGCCACACAGGCCATGAGAGTTGGAGTGGAATAGGAATGAGGAGGAAAATGGCCTGTTAAAATGGCCTGGCATGCACTTTCAAATTCATGATGATGGTTGCTTTGTTTCACAGCTGTTGCACTATTTAAAAGTGTTTTGGATTTTTTGTTTGTCTGTGTTGGTTTGCTTTAGTCTTTGATGTCAAAGAAACACTGTTTCATGAAGGATAGTAAAAGATTTCATGTAATGGTTTCCCTCTGTATTTCTCACTATCTATTAGCTATTTTAATCATAAGTCATTTTTTCAAGTGAAAGCCAGATTGTCTGACATGCCACATTTTTATAAAGTGGCAGATGGAATTTAGAAGAGAATACATTGACTTGTTGTCAGAATAAGGGATAACCACTATGCTTGCAAATTTGTGGACTCTAGACATGGAAACAATATTTTAGGTTACTAGGTAGAACCCATGCAAGAGCAATTTTCTCCAAAAAAATAGTGCTGCCTCTTTTTCAGTCAGCTGTTTCCATTCCAAAGCATTCCACATACCCGTCACAGGTGGCAGCTTTCATTTTATGCTTTGAAAATGAAGTACTTTCTTTTGAGAGAGATGATAGGAAATTTATTTTCCTGTCATAAACACTTTATTTACTGCCCTAAAAGTCCCTAGATGCCCCATGTAAATATTTGTGGAATTTAACGCCGTTTCCTGTGGGTTTGTTTCTGAAACATCCCTTGCTCATTTTCACCCAGTTTCTTGGGCACGCTGGTCTTAATTAAAATTTGTTTGGAGAAAATCCAAATCAGCCTCTGAAAGTGCTAGAAAGTGCTTCTCGTTGGAACAGAGTGACATTTCCTTTAGAATTTCCCTCTCTAGCTTCCTGAGCCAAACCATTGAGTATTTTTTCACAATGTAGTCAGGTAGCCCACATAGCCCTACTCGCATCATAGGGTCAGGAGAGTGACTCATGTCAACCAGAAGAAAAACATTTATTTTTCTTTTGTTCAATAATGTCTGCTTAAAAGGCCAGCCATGTTATCTGGACGTTCCTGTTAATTTTTTCTTTCCCCACGTGCAGTTCTTGAACACCTCATCCAATCATGAAAACTTGAACCTGGACACCCCTGCGCTTACCTCCACGCCGGTGTGTGGCCATAAGATGGCAGTTACCACCCCGTTCCACAGAGACCAGGCTTTCAAAGCTCAGAAGGAAAACCATGTGTAAGTCTGCTGTCTTGTCGAGCTCATGAGGGTCCATTTCTTCACATCTGCATGCAGTCAAAGTGCTGGGTCAGCATATGCTTTAGGCTGTAAGAGGGTGGGTTTAGATTAGATACAAGGAAAGAGTTATTTACTGGGAGGGTGATGAGGCACTGGAGCAGGCTGGCCAGACAAGTTGTGAATGGCCTATCCCTGGATGAAGCCCTGGGCAACCTGATCTCATGGAAAGTATGCCTGTGGCAGGGTGTTTTGAACTAGAAGATCTTTAAGGACTGTTCCAGCCTGAACCATTCTACGATTCTATGCTTCCTGGAGAGTTGTTTGCTCATACATTCAGATTTTTCTTAGTTGGGAGTAAAACTTCCACTTTATGACTGTTGAGGTATTATTAAACCGTGCATATACGTTCACCAGTTTTGAAAATAAAGTCATTACACCTTATCACGGTCAAATAGATGTTCTGCTGTAAAAGCAAAATAGATTATAGGATCACAGGGAAATATTTTCCAAAGTCTTACAACAATGCTGCCTGTACGCACGCATTTCTGTAAAGAGGTAGTATTTCCAAGCATGTTCTTTTAAAGTTCCTTTCCTTCTTTTTAAAGTTTCAGGACTCCAGCAATCAAGAGGTCGATATTAGAAAGCTCTCCAAGAACACCCACTCCATTCAAAAACGCACTTGCAGCTCAGGAAATCAAATACGGTCCTTTGAAGATGCTGGTAAGAAGGAAACAATGATAAAAGTTGCTTTGATATTAGTGCAGAGGGATGTTCTGGGACTTGGATATAACGTTTCTTTCTTTCAGCCTCAAACTCCAACTCATCTTGTAGAAGATCTGCAGGATGTTATCAAGCAGGAGTCGGAGGAATCTGCAATAGTGGCTGGGCTACATGAAAGTGGACCCCCTTTGCTGAAGAAAATCAAACAAGAGGTAAATCTCAAACTTACCTGAGGCAATTTAATTCAGAACTCTTTGCTGAGAAACTTATAGCAATGCCTTTTCTGTTAAATAGCTGTCTGTTTTTCTTTCATGTGAGCCCCAAGATCTTAGTGTCGGTTCCATATAGTACACTAGGCATGTCTAATTCATCTCCCATTGATTTCCATAGAAGTCTTTCTGCTGTTTCCAGCAGGGGTTTGCTTGGGCCGTTCTAATGCAGTTTTCGTTTGAAACTTAAAAAGAAAAGAAAAATTAGACATGAATTTGGATTGAATCTTTCAAATATTGGTGAAAAGTATAGAAGAACCCCATGGGGACCAAGCTCCATGGAGTGACTTAGAAACCTGAACATTTGAGGACATTGCATTATATTACTTTGTCACTAAGGTTCTAAAAATACATATATTCTCAATCCTTTCTAGGGGATTAAACTCCTGAATACTGACAGAGCACTGAGTGCAAGTATTCAAAGTTTTATTAGATGGGGATTTTTTTGGAGAACCTTGAACTTTTTTCTTCTGCAAAGAGCAAGGCTGCTGTAAAAGATGTTGCTGTAAACATGCATTATACACCTCTGTGAAGAAGATTTGTTCAATTTGTTAAGCAACTGACACAAACTTCCTGGTCAGTTATTTGGTGTTTGAATCAGGCCTTTTCTACTTTCAGGTGGAGTCCCCAACAGATAAAGCTGGAAATTTTTTTTGCTCAAATCACTGGGAAGGAGAAAACCTGAACACTCAGCTCTTTACACCAGGGTCTACTATGGAAGATGTGCCAGTAAGTATTAGTTTTTACACCATCAAAGGAATTCTTTGTTTTACATCTCTGTTTGATTCTTAAATGCAAGAGAGAGTATTTTTTCTGATTTTCTTCACAAGTAGGCTTTATTCCTTATTTCCTTATAATTTTTTTTTACTAAGCATAAAAAGCAAAATGCTACTCTTAATTATCACAGGTGCCTATAGAAGGTTGCAGAAGTTGCTGTCATTCTGCAGGCCACAGACTTTGAAGAGCCTACATTTGAAGGGTGCCTGCACCTGTGTATAGAAATTACTAGATCATGGAGTTAAAAACTGGTGAAAGAGAGAGAGAAACTCTCTCTTGGTTTTCACAAAGGAGACCTTGCATGAGCACAGTAACTATTCAGTGTTACTGTTATTCTTGAACTTGGGATTTTCGCTGGATGGAAAACTTTTGCACAAGGCAATGCTTCTGCAAAGCCAAGTCCCAGGGACACCAGCCTGAGGTCTGCTCCTCGTCTGTGGCTGTGCTCAGTGTAGCAACCTCTGCACTCAAGGTGATTTTACTAACAGTGCATTCCAGTTGAGGTTGTTCTCATGAGTTGCTGAAAAACCTTTTTCTTTTTTCTTTTCCTGGTCAGAATCTTCTTACCAGTTCCATTTTAAAGATGCCTGTGTCTGAAGATGATGATAGTTTTCACAAAACAGTTGCAGTACCTAGAAACAGGCCACTAGCTAGTCCTCTACAGGTAATTATTCTTTGATAAAAGTATCCTCTGTATATAAAAATACATATATGCATCTATATATATGTATTGCTTTCTCACAGACCGATTTTAAGTTTTGGGTATAGAAGAATGAAATGTTCAGATGAATGTGGTTGAGGATCTCACTTTGCCTGTGGAGCATGGGGGCACAGTGGCTGCAGCAGAGCCAGGAAGCTAAACAGGGCACAGCCCTGTGTGTGGGACATTGTATGTAACTCAGCTGGGTGCAGTGTAAAATTGGTGAATTGAGAATTAACGTGGACCAGAGGGGTTTTTTTCTATAGACTTCTTGTAGGTGGCACTGCTGTTGTGGAAATTTGAGTGGTGTGCTGGTGGCCAGAACTTGTGACTGGCCTTGGAGGTGAGAGGAGAGGTGAGAGGAGAGGGTGTGCCCAGTATTGCCCATCCAGTCCAGCACCAGGATGGCCTTTCCCCAGTGAAGGCTAAATGTGTAATTGTTGTAATGTAAGTCAGATGTGAGGCTGGGGTTTATGTGTCTGTGCTTTTGCCAAGTGTTAACAAACATCAGCATTTTCTGTACTTTAAAATAGAGCTGTTGCACAGGGGCTGATCCAACGCCCACCAAAGTCATAAGCAGCCAGTTTGGCAGCTCTTGTGTACTTTAGGTGGAACTCACAGCAAGTCATTCAGAAAACAAAACATGATTTCTGTATTTCTGAGGTAGATGACTAAGTGGTTTTGTAGCCCTTCTCCACATGGGAGAACTAAAGGAAAATGTCTCATTCCCCAGGGTGAGTCACTGTCAGGAAGGAAATTGTAACTCCATAGTTCCTGACTTTCAGACAGATAGTCCACATGGCTAATCCTTTCTTTCCTCCCTCTTTCCAGAATTTACATTAGGGCTTATTGGAATGAATAAAGGCTGGTTTTGATTAAGCATTTCTAGCCAGGCATTAAAAAAGGAGATAGTAAAATTTTACACGTCCCCATTCGGCACAGTTTGCCACGGAGTGGGCTTGTATTTTCTGCTGAAGAATCATTTGATGAAAAACAGCTTTGGAGAGCAGGGACCAGAGCTCCTCTTGGTGTGGGGGTGTCTGTAGAGACCAAAGATTCACACTCAGTGTTGTTTATCTGCTCTTCCCTCATGAGCTGTGTTTCTTGGCTGCACTGTGGTAGACAGCCAAGAGAAGGGTTTGCAGATCCACTGCCCCGGTCTAGGGCAGTGTACAGGGGCTGAATTCAGACCCACCTTGTAGCAAAGGAGCCTGAGTCTCCAGCTTTGCAGGGAGTTGCTGGAGCTCCCTGGTGGGTGCATGGGAGGAGGTTGCTGGTCCCCAGCACCTTAGCCCTGCTGCATCCCGACACCTGTCTGAACCGTGACCCCAGCCAAACTCTGGGCTCCTTCACAGATTTAGGGCAAGACTTTCAGGTAGCTAAACAGCATGGGCTGTGTGTTGTCCTGTTAGTGGTAGTTCCCTGCACTCTGGCTGTAATAAAAAAGAAGGATCTGAGAGGTCTGTAAAATAGGATCGTTTGATCTTTGGTGTACTGGTGTTACATTTCCTGCTATCTAAAAATAATTTCTTTAACAAGCCGCTGTAAACGAAGGGGCTTGTTTAACCTTCTGTCCTCACTCATGCTGATTTTGTTCAGGAAGTTTACATGAGTCAATTTGTGGATCATTCTGGATTTAATTCTTCAGTCCTTGCTCAGGAAAACCGTGTTAAAAGTCAGATATGCTCATTGTTTGGATAAAGAAAACCTTTTCTTAAGTAACAACTGAGTTAAAAAGGACTTCCCAACTCCTCTCACTGTTTAAAGTGTGTTGAACTGAAAGAAAAAGTAGTTGTTAAAAGACCCAAAATAAATAGTTAGTGTGCAGCTTCTTGGTGTACTAGTATGAAGGTAAAATTGTTCTCTCTGCTGATGAAACATTGAGCTTTTCAGCTGAAATGCAGTCTTAAATGAAGAATGAGGCTTGAGGTTTCTGTGATGGTGGCACAGACAGCTTTTTCAGAATGAAACACAGACTTTTTATAACAATGCAGTATTGTCTGCCAATGGCTGCACTCTCTGGTTTGGACTTGGTGTCGTGGTTAAAAGTAATGATGAAGCTGCTTGGCTTCGTGTCACAGGGAGGAGTGTGGCCCCGTGCAGCTCAGAAGGGACATGAAGTCTGGCCCTATTTCACACCAGAAACTGCTGCTGCTCTGTCCCCAGTGCTTCCCCTCTTCCACCCCCATGTAAATGGCCTCATATGACTAGGGCACAGCACGCCTACAGGGTGCAAAGCCATGGAAAACCTTAGCCTTTGTGCTTGTTGTTGTTGTTTTTACAGTTTGCATTTTGTACATGACCAGATTTTAGCACGTTATTGTCCTCTGCTTTCTACCCTTCCTGATTTAGGGTTTGGTATCTCACCCTCGTATGTGAACACATGCATGGACACAAACAAATACTGGACTAAATCCACTGATCCCATGAAAGTAGACATTAAGCATGAGGGAACTCATGTGGGTGAAATTTAATTCTATCTGCATATGTTGACATTGCTGCAGTTAATATTTTGGGCCTGATCCAACTGTTCTTACTTAGGCAAATTCTCATTGACTTCAGTCCAAGAAAGAATTACAGCAACCTCTGCACCTTGGGATCTGTGCATGGAGAGGGAAGAGAGAAACAAAGACAGCACTAAACTTAGGGGTTTTTTTAATATGCTTGGTTCTTAAAATTCCATTTTCTTTTAAATCTGAAAAGAGAGAGACTGTATATTTACCAGCCCACAGTTTTCCATTGCTTTAATACATTTACACAAAGATATTTGGCTAGCAATAAACTGATCAAAATCCTTGATTACTTATTGTTTGGCTGTTAAATTCCAAAGAAGGCAAGAGTAGCAAATGTTCAAACACATCTCTAATGATATTTTTTACTGCATTTTGGGTACATGACTGATCATATGCCCTTTAGTAAATAGCAGCTGATGACTATACCAGATAGCACAACATGATTCACCATCACTTAGCAGGAGCAGCATGTTGCATCATTTGGCATGTGAGGTTAGGTAGCTCCCTGTAACACCACTGGAGTTTAGTGCTATCAGTGTTGTGTAGAGAAAAGGTAGAAGAAGCCTCTGTAGACCCAAGAAGGGTTTGGCCTTTATCCTCATTCAATCCCCTGTTAAGTCTCCCTAAGACACTGGATGTAAAGGCAATTTAGTGTAAGATCTTTCTGGTAAGGTGTGGAGGTTCAGGCAGCTCTTCTGTCCTGTGTGGCAAATCTCATGGTTGTGCATTGAGTATTATTAGACTGGCAGGAACAGGAATGCCTCTCACCAAACCCACATTGCCTTGGGGTAGACTTACTCTCCATTGCATGGATCCCAAATATTTCTGCTTTGTATTAATGGGGTTAGTTAAAACCTGTGTTTTCACACTCTATATTTTTGTCACTTAGTTGCAAGTCAGGGAGATTTTGATCTCACTAGCAGCTTTTCCAAAGGTTAAGTTTTTGGGATAACATACTCCATAACCAAGACAAAGTATGATCTGTACTGAGCATGTACTTGAATTTTGCCTTGTAAGAGGTTACATAAAAACCCCTCTGTTTCTGGCCCTTTCTATGTAAAAGTTAAATTTTATTTCACATTATGTTCTGTAGCAGTACATAATACAAACTATCCTAACACAGGCATTTTAACAGATAGAAAAGTAGGCTAAATCACAGACCTTCCACCTAACCCTGCAGGCTATCAAAAGACACCATGAAATGGAGCCTTTTAAGAAAATAGCACTGCTTTGATATCTTCTTCCCCCAGTAACAAAGGAAACAACACAAGGTAGAAGCCCTGCAAGCTAAAGAGAATGTTCTTCAACCCGTAGCTCCTGTCACTTTCCATTTTTTAACCACAGACTGACACATTTCAGCTCGAATTTCCTGACTTTCAGCGGTTTATGTAGCTATTTTCTTCAAAGAGTTAAGTTTAAAGGATTTTAAAACAGTTGCTTGGTTAACCTTTTTTCAAGTGTTTGAGCTGTCATGAAGCTTAATTTTGTCAGTTTAAAAAGCGAAATGTTGTTTTATTTGCAGCTGGTTGTAAGACAAAATGGCCAGGAAGGCAGCATGGTCTGCAACAGCAGGCTCTCTCTGCTTTTCCTCCATGGCTTCTTTTTGGGAGAAGAAGGTCCTGAAATCTCATACTTTTCTTTGTTTAATCAAGGGAGAGGGGGAAGCACGCTGTGTTTGAGATTTGCACAGCAAGGGAAGGTAGCCCCACAGGTTTCCCTTGCTTGTGTTGCCCCTTCTCTCCCCAGTGACTGATGTGTAGAGGAAGGAGATATGCTTGCCACAGCTGAGGAAGCCAAAGAAGGTTCAAAGTTAGAGGCCAGTCATTGCATGTTTTCCTCCCAGGTAGGCAGAATTTGGATTGCAAACAGATTGGAAGTTACAGCTGCCCTGAGCTGGTGATGGTCTCTCAAGAAGAAAAGTGACAGCTTAACTATTAGTCACATTTGCAGCAATGTATTCTGATCTTTTGGGGAAAAAAAAAAAAGAAAAATAAATAATAATAAAAAAAATTACCTAAGGACAAAACTGGAGAGGGAAAGAATATCCTAGTATGAGTTGCAGGTGCTTAGCCCACTTCCATATCTCATCCATTCATCTTACTTGGCAAGCTCTTGAGCAGGAGTTTTAGCTGAGCAAGAACTTCAGGGTTAAGCTCTTTAAAATGCTGTCAAATAGCTCTTTCTAGCTCTGGTATCATGCTTATAACAAAAGCTGAAAAGTTGGACCATCTTATTCTTTCACATTTAGCAAACTGTACTTCTGAGCACTCAGCCCCAGAGTTTAGGAGAAGTCTGTCCTGTGCCCCAGAGGCAAGCTAGCAACAGGGGTAGAAATAGTGGTCTGCTTGTCAAATGAGATAAAAAATTAATTTATGGTCACTTTAGTTTTTAATTAGTCTTTACTGTCTGGTGTTGATAGGTTTCTGCCAGTTCTGCATCCTCACAGAATAGAAAGCTATGTTATTCATATGCTGTTTTATGCTATTAAGCTATATGTATGCTGCTAGGAAATTGTTTTGTTTAGTGCATTATTTTACTGTTTCAGGAGTGCTGCATTTCTGTTACCAGCCTTCTTTTCAGTGGGACATTCTGCAGACAATCTATACCATGTAATCTGAGGGAAAGCTGGCAAGAAATCCAGCTTTTTGTAGCAGGGAAACACGATAAGAGACCTTCTAATAGTCTGAGCATTTTAAATATTTTAAATACACTAGCTTTTTAAAAATTATTTTTAAATACCAGCAAAGCTTGGCTAAATTAGTGGGAATGTTTGTAACACCACTAGCTTTGCTGGAATTGCTGAAGCTACCTGCCAACAGAGCAGAGATGCAAAATCTGTCTTCTAATGCAGTTCTTTGCCCAAGGATTTCTACTAGACTTTCATCAGTTTGGGAACTCAGCACTGCAGGTCTGCAGCAGTGTTTGGTTTTGGCACTGGCTTCTAACACAAAAGGTGTTGTAACAGAGGAGCTTTCTTAAGCTATAGAGACAGCACATGAAAAGGCAGTCTGGGCTACAGGAGCAGAAGGACTAGTTCTGTTAGAAAAGCACCTTTCCACATTGTTTTCTTCCCTTGCTCTGGTCTGTTTTCTCTAGATGGTCCAAGTTTTTATTTAAAGTGCTTTAACTGGATATCCCAGTTACAGCTTTGACAGTTTGTTTACAGTTCACATTTGCCTGAGGGCAGTCAAAGGCATATTGCAGGATAAATAAGGTAGTTTTGCAGCCAGGAGAAGGATGTACTGGTAGGATTATTGAGGTTAAAAAAAAAAAAAAGAGAGAGAGAGAAAAAGAGAAGGGACAAGGAGAATGACATAGCTGGAATTGTACCATGTAATTAATCTGTAATTTAATCCTATGGGAACTTGTAGTACTATACTTTCTTCTCCTCCCCCACTCCCAAATTTAACTTAAAGAGAGGAACTGCTGTGTTTGGAAGAGACAAATATAGTGGAAGTACTGGCTGAAAAGGTTTAAATTCTTTCAATTGACAGCAAAATTAAAACTACTCTGAGGCAATGAAAAAATTGTGTATGTGGAAAGATTTTACTGTGGAACTCCCCACTGGCTAGGAATTTAGGTGCCAAAATGAACACCTCACTCTTACAAGACTAACTTTAAGATGGATGGATCAATGAAAACACGACCGTCAATTTTGGTGGGGTTTGGGTCAGGCCTTCTGGCTTCTGGCTACAAAGATCTTGTTTCCATCCACTGATTTTCAGAGTTAGACCTGTAAGTGTGGTGAGGAGGATGCAATGAGCATTCTGCAACAGGAATGTTCTGGCTGGGGTTTCTGTGCTGTTTTCCTGCATGCCTGTAGACTTCTGCCTGGGTCTCTTTTCTTTTGATACATTTGTTGAGCACTGCTGTCTGTGGGGCACTGCCACTGCCCTGTAACAGCCCTGTCAGTACTTACTGCCATGCTGGCATAGAAGGAAGCATTGTGGCATCCCTTTTCCTTTTTTTACCAAGAGATCCCATAGCTGTGTGTGACCAGGCCTGGCAAGGCACCCTGCCTGGGTTGTAGGACCCAGCACTCCCTGCCAAGGAGGGAAGGAAAGCTGCTCCCATCAGCGTGACTTTCACACGTGCCTCTGGCACTGCGCTGCGGGGCTGGCAAGGCACAGGCATTGTGCTTTGTTTTGTGTTGGCTGCTGAGAGGCAGGGCTCCAGACAGAAAATGTTTATTAAAAATACCCACTCAAATGTTATCTAAGTTCCCCAAGGGTAGAATGGAACACTGTGCTAGTAAATATGCTGCATCAGAAAATATACTACTTTAGGCCCAATTCTTTCTTCACTGGAGCAGAGCTCTCACCATCATCCCAAGATGCAAAGTTAGCCTCTTTTTATAAGTTTGTCACAATGGGGGAGGGTGGGGGGGAAGTGTAAATAGTTTAATTTTCTGGGAAAATCAATACATGGATGAGAATTTGTCTGTCCCTACAGCAAAGCTGAAGTTGTTTCAAGCAGGCTCAAGTGAGGGGTGGAGCTGGTCCTACTGTACTTGCTGTATCTACTGCCCAGTGCTCCCCGGGGCAGCCAAGCCCCGTGGGAGGGCAGAGGGTTACTGCCTGCCTGAGCAGCTTCTGCCACACTGACATCAGGTTAAAGATGAAGACCAGGCTTTCCGTGGAATGAGTGACATGTAGCAGCCTGCTGAGATGTTGGTGATATCAGGATAGAGATTTTTTTTTCTAGTAAGCCCATGGCTGTTAATACAAAGAGCTCAGTGTAGATACTAACAATTAAGCCTAATTTATGAAATAGAGATACTCCTTACCTGAAGTTACTTGTATTTTTCAGAAATTGGCATACTGTGACAAATGGACTTTTCCTTACATATTTGCAGTTATTTATGTGACTGATGGTCTCTTATTTCTAGACTGGTGCATTTAAGCTTTGGGGGATCACAGGGAAATACTGGTTAGATGCATATTTCTGTCTTTGGAAATTACAGATATTCAGGAACTATCAGCTGCTTTTGCAGTGTACTGAATAAATCCAGCTTCTGAGTAAAACTAATGGCATTATACCAGGCATTAATTTGGTTCCTCATGCAAATACCTCTAAAACAGCAGGGGAAAATAAGCACAGGTGCCTGAGTCCCACTGAGGATCAATAGGGAGTTGTAGGTTCCCAGCTTGTGTAGGTGCCTTTGAAAAAGTTACCCTGGAAGTTGTTTAACCAAAACATAAAAGGAGTTGTGGTGTGTTGCATGCGGGTCTGTGGCATGCAGAAAGTGTGTCACACCTGCTTTCTGCCATGTGCCCTCAGCTGAGCCACAGCACAAGGTACACAGCACTAGAAAAGGGGTATATGGCATGTTTGTTCACTTCACAAATGCAGCTTTCCCACAAAAACTGCAGAAACTTAATGATTTGAGGCCTGACCTGGCTCTCCTTCAGAAAGTGAACTCCTACTGAAGCTCAGCAGTTTTGCTTGCAAAATGGCATCCAGGAGAAGAGGCAACATTTGGAACTTCTCTACAGAGAAGAGAAAGCCATGTCTAGGGAAGCCCAGCAGAAGTTTGTAGAGGGCTAACACACTTGCTTAGTTATTCACTGGGTTAGTTCCTTTTAAACTGTAAGCCCTCCAAGGCAGGAACCTCGGTCCCTGTGTTTGTGCTGGTGCCCTGATTAGGGCCTGTTATGTGAAATTATCTGTATTTCATAGTTGCCCAGCCTTTTACTATCCATATGTCTTAGATAACACTGTTTACAGTCAGAAGAGCATTCTGTAAACATTTAGACCAGAGAATAGTTTAAGGATCCTTTTGCAAAGTTAGCAACTAGAAGTTGGCAGAAAGAGCCTTGGGCACGCCAGGACAGTTCTGCTCTTAGCAGATGGTTTGCAGTCCACTCATTATGATTCACCCAGTGTCCTTGAGGTTGAGAAGGTTTTGGTCATCTCTTTGAGCAATGTAATTGTTGTACTGCAAAGATGATCCTTTTTGAGTGCAATGGAGAACAGAGAAAGGTTTCTCCTGACTTATCTTGACTGGTGGATCCTGAGCATACACCTTTTCAATGTTCAGCAGTACTGGGATCCTCTTGTGGAAAGATAAGCACAATTTTGGAATGCAAAGTATTTGTACAGCTAACTACATGTTAATAGAGGTTTTATTCAGGTCTTAGAGAAAATTTCAGCATGGAAAGGCAGACACACTGGGTAAGTGAGAGAGTTCAACAGAAAAAAATGAAAGTGTGTATCCTGGTAAATTCCAGGAGCATTGAAATTTCATTGCTGTTTATAGCTCAAGGCAATGAGAAATGTCTCACATGTGTAGTGAGTAAATAAATACAGCACACACAGCCCTCTGCAGATAGGTTTATCTCATTTTAGCATTATACTAAATGGTGCCTGCAACCTCCATAAATACCACAAAAAGTGAAATGGCTTACACGATAATTAAAAAGCTGTTTCTGCTGAGAGTCGAGCCCCCCTCCCTTCTCCTTTGCCACAGCAGCTGAGCTATGGGGCGGGTGCTGATCGCTGCACACAGGTGAAAGAGCTTTGAGCGCGGGAATCCTCAGCAGCAATGGTCAGGCTGTCGAGGATTTCAGGTTCCTTCGGGGAACTCCAGGACAGAGCAGCTGCATTTTCAGAGTGGAAGTTCAGCAGGAATTTGTGCATGGTCACAACAATGAATACTTTAACTGTGGGCTGTAGCCTATCCGTGCTCTATTGACCGTAAAGTTTGCCTGCCATGTACATTCTTCTTAAGACCTTCCTAAAGGATTAAAGGCAAGGCTTATAGGTATGGCCTTATAGAAAAGACACTGTCTGAGAGAGAAGCAGGAAAGTTTGGATCTCTTGTGGTGTCCCCTCTGCAGATCATCTGGTCTGTCTGCCCCTGTGGTCGCTAACTGAGAAGTCCGGGTGGCATTTTTTTGCCTGTTGTGTTGAAATTTCAATTTTTTGGGGAACAGGACAACATCCCACTGCCTATTCATGGAACAGTTAATTATGAGCAGGCCCAGCTTTGGCTGGGACTATGGATAAATCACACAGCATTCAAACTAAACCTCTCTCTCTTCTAATTTAGCATCTGAACAACACCTGGGAGTCAGCATCCTGTGGGAAGATCGAGGATCAGATGGCTCTGCCAGATCAGGCACGCAAATACATGGCCACCTTCCCCACCCGGACTCTGGTGATGTGAAAGGGTCGATGCACAGAGAAGCATTATGGTTTTGAGAACACTTCACCTCCTCTGGGAAATTCCTGTTCCTCTGCATGAGAACTTTTCATGAATGGGAGAAGAGCCTATCTTTGTTGTGGTACAACAGTTGGGAGCAGCACAAAGTGCATTTAGTCACTCAGCATATATATATTCTTGTTGGATTTCACCCAACTTAAGAGTTTGTGTTTTTTTAATGATACTTGCCTAAATTATTAGGTATTGAGTTTGAATCAGTAATTAATGATCTTAAGTGCAGTCTTATAATAAAGATAATTTTTCTTGTACTTCTGAGATCAAGCAGACTTAATACACCAGTATTGTTATTTCAGTGATGTGCTAGCCAGGAGTGGGGTTTAGTTTGTTTCTTTTTTTATTTTTATTTTGTTTTTTAATAATAAAAGAGCAGGTACTCAAACAGATATATTTTAAATCACTGAACAAAACGAATTGGTGTGAAATACCGAAATGAAAAGCATTACTACAAAAGCTTGTCTGTGCAAAAGGGGAAAGCTGATCAAGATCGTGAATGCTCAAACATCCATGCCTCTTGAAATACTCCTTTCTGTTTTGGTTCTAGGCCATTATACATTGTGTGTTGGGGGGGTGGGTAGCTTGCTTTAAAAAATATTACTGTATGAAACATAGATTTATGAGAAAAATTATATTTTTATTCAGTAATTTAATTTTGTAAATGCCAAATGAATACTGTGTTTTGCTGCTACAGACCTTAGCGTGTAGACATGCTGCTAGTGTAAAAGGAGCAGTAGAGCTTTATATGGAAAAAAACAAATGTTGATGTTAGCTAATTGACTATGCACTAGCATTTCAGACCTTTTTATTTTTTTTTTACATCATTTATATTTTTTCCCCCTTTTTTTATAAGCAATATTTTTGAACACTGTTCTTGGGAGATTTTTATTTGTGTGGATGTGTTGTTTTGTTTCTCATTGGTTTGTAACAGCATGCATTGCACCTTCATATGTTTGGGAGAACACTGTCTTGTTCATGTTGTCTCTTTTGTTCCATGTCTAGCTAGTTGTTCCCTAACTTGGGTCTTGTGTACTGAATCAGATTCTTAGAAATACATGGTTCTTTGTACTGCCATACAATGATCTTTATTGATATGGCAAAACACTGATTTGATTTTATTTTTTTTATTTTTTTGTGTTTTTATAACAGCCTCTGACTTTGCTGCCTTAATAGCATTTGGTGCAGCTTTATCTGCACTTAATTTTTTATACAACAATGTACTGCCTTGTAGATAAATAAAGTGTGTTCTTTTTTACTTAAACCTGCATGGCCTCCTAATCTTGTTTGTCTTCAGTTTTTTGGCGGTGGTGTTAAAGGCGACAATCAAGCCAAGAAGGTTTTTCCCAGCACACTTAGATAAGGAAGGAATAGTTTTGTACACCATAGCCTCAAAATCCTCAGTTCTCATTGATTGTTAAGGAAGTGGAAGGAACACAGCACAAAACAGTGAGTACTGAGCATGTTGTGGTCTCAGGGCACATCTCTATTGACACTAAAGTCCAGGTCAGCTTCAGTCAGTGGGAGACTCACTGCACCTTTTGTGCAAAATTGCCCTTATCCCACAATGCTGGCTAATTTATTTTTTCATCTAAGGACAATCAGGTCAGGAACTAACTGAATAAGAGAAAAATATTCTGGAGTTCTTGTAACTGTAGAACAGGCTTTTTTCATGCTTGTCTTAAGAAAACAGAGGTGAGAATCTACTTTGAAACCCTGGTGCATTGTGCTTCACAGCAAATAATTGGACAGACCTGCAAGAGCCTCACACAGCTGACGTGCTGAGGGACTTTCAGCCCTAGGCAGGCTAGAGATAAAAGCAATTCCTGACAAAACAAACAAACAAATAAAAGGCATCCTGTCAGAAGAAAAAGAAAAGGCATCTTACTGAGTAACTTGAAAATAGATTGCTGAAATGTAAGTTGTTGCAAGTGCTTCGAAGTCATACTGATATTAATGACAGCAGACCAGCTCCATAATGAAAAAGCAGCCATGTATGTGCTGAGCCCCAAAGGTGCCTTCCAGTCCTTTTTGCTCCTTACCCAGCACCTGCCTAGTCCTCCCAGGCTAAAGCCACATCCTGTCCCTCAAACCATGCAGTGCACAGAACAGGAGGAGCAAAAAGGCCTTTTTCACCCTCTGCTCGTGTACTTTTGGCTTTCGGTGTGAGAAGGGACCAGTGCTTGCAGCAGCCTCCTCCAAGTTGTTTCGTGTGCTTCACATCCACCCCTCCTGTGCGGCCTGGGCTCTCCACCCAGCGCTGGGGGCCAGGGAGAGCCAGCCCCGAGGCAGCTTCTCCGTGGTTACCATAGGCAGGACAGGGATTGTGGAGAAGGGGAAGTCGGCGGGAGCCCCTGCCTGCACCGGAGCTGCCAGGCTCAGCCCGTGAAAACGCTTGTGCAAGATGTGAGAGCCCTGCGGGGCCCAGTGGTGTGCAACGTGGGGAGAGGGAAAGGCCTGCCTTGAGGCATGCCACACAGCTTAGGCAATGTGTTACAGCTTTTAAACAGAAAAAGGGAAAAAGGAAAGCCAAGTTTACAACGGGACTTCAAGGCAAAACTCCTGCCTTGTATGGCTCCAGTGGTTACTGCACAGATCCTGGCTGAGTTTAAAGAGACCATTATCCCAGTGCTGGGAACCAGAGAAGCTCAGCCTGCAAGTGCCCAGAAAAAGGAGCGGGCTTTTTTTCCCCTGCACCTTCAGTTGCTTTAAAATCCATTTTAAACAAGTATAACTACTACAATAATTGTCTTCTTGATGGTCATACTTAGAGCTAATACAGAGGAAAATGTTTCTTTCCCCCGTTTCTTGTTTCACTGAAAATGCAAAACACTCTGTAGATTCAGGCCAGTTTGCATATATTTCTGCATGCATGTGGTGCCCAGCATGGGTGAAGGAAGAGGCTTTCTTTGGAAGCTGATTATTTTCCCTCCACCAATAATGGCTACATTTCCTCTGCAGCAAAGTGCCACCTCCCATACATCTTTCTCACACAAAATTTCCCTGTGTGACGCTGCTCTTCTCTGTCTGAAATACACATCTGTCTGTCTTTCTTCTGTCTGAAATACACATCTTTCGGAGTTCCAAGAAGAGTCCTACCTGTCTGGCAAATTCCATCTTGAGCCGGTCAGGCAAGAGCTGTCCTGAGACAGGTCAGTGTAAATGGTCCTGGTGACAGCTACCTGACCTAGCAGTGGCCCTTTGCACAGGTGTATGGCCATCCTGGACCCATTTAAACCTAGAGTAACTTACCAAAACAAAAGGAAAGCAGGTTCAGTCAAGTTCTAATTTAATGGAGAGTAGCTGTTTGGCTCAAATTCCTATTAACCTTTTTATCCTCTGTAATTATGACTTAATAATGTTATCAGTGGGAATTCTTTTGATTTCTGAAAAGAATTTCAATTATCATTTCAGCATGTGCCACTAATTAAAAATGAAGAGGCAAAGGAGTCAGGGCAAAAAATAAAGAAAAGTACCAGAGTGTGAGGTGTTTCCCAGCTAATCTCCTGTTATTCTTCAGCCTTCTATGCAAGGAATCTTGGAAATCCCACAGGTCTGATCCATATGACAGCTATAAACCTAAACTGAAAAGGGGCCAGAGTTTGAATTGGTTTGGGAAAAAATAGAGCTTGAATGAAAGAGTCAGACTTTGTAGTTAGGAGCCAAAATAAATCCGCTGAAGGTAAAGCATAGAGCAAGCACAGCATTGAATATTCCATAGCATAGAGTGATCCTTCAAAAAAGCCAGCTTTTTTTCTCTGTATCTTCATAATCTTGATTCTGATCCATGCCAGCTAAGTCAATGGCAATCAGCCCTCCTCAAGCCCACACAGGCCGGCACATAGGCAAAGGATGTTTCTGTAACATTGTGACAGGAACATCATAACCATAATTCCTCTTACTCCTGCCACATTTAATTGTATTTCTACTGCATTCCTGATCTGAGACAGGTGTGATAGCAAAGCACAGAACAAAAGACTTGTTCCTAGAAATGTGTTTAAAATGTGTTGGCGTTTTGGGGTTGTTGTTGGTTGTTGATTTGTTCTGTGTTTAAGGAGCACATTAAAAATATTTCAGTTTGGGAAAGAATGGTTTTGAGGGACTGGTCTGCATTTTGCCTGTGTCCTTGTTTCCTAGCACGGCTTGAGTCAGTCATGAGAGCAGACGTCGCTGAGGAGCAATGGTGGAGTTCTGCCTGGGTGGCCAAGGAAACACACTGGTCACATCTTTCTATCTCCAGTTTAATGTCTTAATTCAAAAGGAAGTCATATTTCCTAACCAAATGCACTTGTTCCCTTTGTTTGCCTCTTTTCTTTGAACTTGACTTTGATGTCTCAGCAGTTTTCACTGAAGGCCCTGCTACCAGCATATACTTGTTTGTGACTTTTTTATTCTTAGTGACTGATGGAGGTGAGATAATGAAGATAGACCAGAGAGGTCCAAATTCTGCCCTCAGCTGTGTTTGCAAGCTGGCAGTGGTTAAACAGCTCATTGTTAAGGGATGCAAAATATATTCACTCTGCCATTATTTTTCCATAAATTATTAGTGATCAGGTTGTTGGGTTTGTTTTTGTTTTTTACAATCCCTCTTGACACATGACATTTCTAAAAGGCATTTTTCCAATCCATTTGAGTATCAGAATATTTCCTGACTTTTTAATTGTTTTGTAAAACAGCCTCCACTTCTCAGACTGCACAGATGCACATTTACAGCCTAGCTTGATTCACAGCCAAGGAAATTTCATTTCATGGGGAAAACAACTTCTACCCCTTGATTCAATCACTACCCATCAGCAGAGCTCCAAGACGCGCTCTGTGCACACATCTGTCAGAGAAGCGAAGAAGATGAAGAAGAAAGTTTCAGGAAGCTCTCCCCAGACAGGTTTCTACACTAACCATAGAGACCACCTCTGCATCTCCCGGTTCCTGCCAGCCCAGCTGCAAGCCTGCCGTGGCCCTCCCGATACAGTCAGCCCCCAGAGGGCCTTGAAAGGGCACCTGCAGGTGTGCTTTCCTGCCCGCTGCCTCTAGTGTTTCATTAACTCTCTCATCAGTGTACATCAGCACAGGAGTTATCTGAAGGTGCAGGGAGGCTATCACTATTTCAGTGATGGGTTTTTGATATCTCTGTTCCTACCAGCTCAAGGCAGAGACCTCTGAGGTGCCGGCTCAGCCTTCCTGTACAGATAAAGGTGCTGCTAGCCTGTGCTGCTGCCTGGGTAATGGAAATCTGCAAGAGGTTACTGCTCCTACCTGCTCAGCCAAGTCTTCTTGCACCAAAGAAATAAACTAAGAAACAGCTGTGGTTTGCAGTAGTCAAAGGCCTAAAATACCTTTCAGTTAATTAATAAAGAAAAGAGATGACACTTCGCATTCCTTTTCTGCTCTGCTCATACTGACCATCCCCTGTGCACCCCTACCCACTTCATCTCTGTTTCACCAAGGTGCATACCCCTGTTGGGGTTCAGGCCCAAACACTGCTGCAAAAGGATTGATAAAAGTTTCTGATCTCCACAACACCAGTGAACCCAATCCCATACTAGACCAATACTAAAGACATGGATCATTTCCCTGCCCATTTCTGCCACATCCACTCAGCAGAGGCCCCACACACTCACAATGGTTCTCTTGGTGTCCCCAGGTTCAGGATCATCTTCACTGAAAAATGAGCTCTGATTGTATCTTGAGTAACATCCTCCAGTTAGGGAGGTACACAAAACCCTTTCACTGGAGGTAATATGCTCCTGGCTGGAAGGCCCACCAGGAATAGGCAAGACAGGCCATGTTACACCCAGCTTTGGCACCCTCTCAGCAGCTTCCCACCTGTCCAGGAAGGGGATGAGTTCTCCTGCTGCCCCATGAAGGTCCCACAGTGGCAGTCCAGGAGCAGTAACTCACAGACTCCCCTCCTGAGCTGTCACTAACACAGAAACACGCTTAATTTTCTTTAATCAAAGAGGTTAGAGTAATCCTTTTCTTGCCAACCTCTGATTTGTGGCCACATTCTTTAACAGAAACCCCAGAAAAAATACAAATGCAATTTGTGTGGTCAAATGCTACAGAACTGATGTGATAGTCACTGCTCCATCATTGCCCTGAAACTGAGGGCTTTCTAGTACCAACCTTCATTGCAGCCAGCTGCAGTAGCTACTCTTTGGATCTCAGAGCCAGATCCAGCATGATCAGGGAGGACTGAACCCGATACACACCTGCACCATGATTTCACCTCAGAAATCACAAAGCAGCAGGCATGATGATGAAAATAATATGCTGGATTATTCCAGAAGTTCCCCCACCTTTTTGTCACTACCAAGTTTTGCTGTGCTGTCTGTCCAACATCCAAAAAACACTTATTACCATCCTGTCTGGCAGTTGATCAATGGAGAAACTTGGTTTTTATGTGACACACTGAACAGAGTGAATGTGGAAATTTATTTGATACCTTTGTTTGCTTTCCTGTCAGTGATACAAGCTCTTCTTCTTTCCTCTTTAACATCCATAACTAACCTTTTCCAAAGGATTCTAATAACAGAAATCCACTTTTGTCTAGAGCACAGGAACATTTCCAGAAGGCTTAATGTCCCAAAGGCAGCCCTGTATTCTCTGGAAGACCACACTGAGGGTGCTGCAGCTTCAGTCTTGCTCCACCAAAGCAGGTTTTCACACCCTAATCCAACCTTTCCAGTAAAACCAGGCTCTGTGAAAGAAGGAGAGCCCAACTCCTACATGTATAGGTTTGAACTGACCAGATTTCTCTTGACTGAACACAGAAGATGGCCAAGGCCACCCTTGTTCTGGAGCAATGTTCAAGTGTTGCAGTGATGAGGATGTTCTGAGAAGTTGCATGTAGAATAACACAACCAAGCAACAGAGTATGCTGTCCTTGCAGTTTCCAAGTCCTTTAATCTGCTGAGGAAGTTCGTGTTCATAAGACAGCTGCTGCAAGTCAGCAAAGGGCTTTCCTGGGAGGTGATGATTTTCCCTTACCTTTACTCATGTTAAGTAAGTGCATGCAAATCTCTCTCTCTCTGTCTATCTATTATATGTATATTGTGTATTTTGTTAGAAATAAAGGAAGGATATTTTACTGAGCAGGCCCAAATCCCAACCAGCCGTCTGAATCTATTACAGGCTGTGTATCATGTGCTTGCTTTATGGAGTCTGTTGTCCACCAGAACAAAAGCTCACAAAGGACAGAACTCAGACAAACACCAGACTCCGCACTCAGAAAAAGAGAAAACCATCCAAACAAGAGATTGCTGTGAGAACATCTTCTCTGATGAGAACTGAAACTGCAAGTCACTGGTTTTCATTGAAAGCAATGCAACCAAGAGTCTGAAATCAGTCATGTCCCCCAACTGATGAGTTGTCTGAAATCCGCCACCTTCCAGATCACACAGATCCTGAGATTTCTCAGCTTCCTCATTTGTGATCACAGATTTCTGTAGAAGGGTGTTTTACGATTAAAATCAAATTAATAGTAATAATAATAATCATAAAGACACCACAGAAAAAAATGGTGTGCAGAAGTTGTCTGACATGTTTGGGTTTTTTTCCCCTGATGAATAATGTGTTAATTTTTCAATTTATGCTGCAAGTAATTTAACACAAGATCTTTTATCTTAGAAGTAAGATTGTCAGAGGTTGGTTCAGATACATCGGGGTTTAGAGTGTACTGGACTTAATTTCACAACCATATTTTAACCTAATTCTTCCATGCCTGCTGCAAGAGTTTCCAGCCAAGTCAATGGGAGTAATCATGTGAATAACACACGCAGGTTTCAGCCTGAAAATCTCTACCACCCTCATTTGTGGGTCAAGGTTGGTCTGCTTGGGGAAAAGCATAGTGCAGTGCCAACAGTGAATGGCCTTTACATGGTCCATTTCCAAGAGATACAATGATACCACCAAACCACCAGGACTGTATGCACATAATGAAAAGTGACAATGCACTCATTTGTGAAGGATATAAGACAGCCATGGTAGTTAGGGCAACATTTGCATAATCACATTAACTTTAAGGACCTACTTTAAAATTGACCTAACAATGGCTGTCATTGTTTAAAGCCACAGCTGTCCATGCTGATCGGACAACATGCTTGGTCAACTTGTGTCGCAGCCATCTTCTTCAGGAGGACTTAGAAAGTTTGACTGAAAAAAATCACAGGCTCCAGGACATCCTGTGAATGTCTAGCCTCCCACTGTGGTTCAAGTTTCAGAGAATCCACAGCTTTCAGGGCTGCACAACTGCTGCATTCTCATTGGAACTGGTGTAATCTATGACACAGCTTTATTTTTCAGAATTGTTCACCAGGGTTGTGTGAAAAAAGATGCACCGATTACTTATTGGCTGCTAAAAATATTGGAAAACATGAATAGTCTGAGGCCTGATTATTCTGGGCTTGAGCAAGTTGCTGCTTAAGATTTTAAAAAAATCAGAAGTTGTACTCCAGACAGGACACTTCAGTCAGCGGTTTCTTCTACACACAGGGAAGACTGAACCATTTGCAGCTTCATATGCCTTGCACAATCATCACCCACCACAAAATTGCTGATATTCAGCCAAAAATGTACCTGGTGAATGTTCTTCAGCAGAAAAATATTTACATACATTATCACCACATTTCAGGGTAGCTGGTCATGTACATAGTTCTGATGAAAACCCAAACTCTTCTTAGCTAGAATTTTTTTTTGCTCTGATTATAGAAAGGCAGCCTTGTCCACTTTGAAAAACATGTTTATTTTTAACTATTTTCAGGATTCTCAGACAATAGAGGTGGTACTGGACTAGCTGGAGGGAACTCAGAGTTTCAGTTACAGTGTGTCTTCTTTGAATAACTCTAACCACAGGTAGGAGAATGACTGGAGCACACACTCTAGAATGGAAAACAAATAAAGAGAAATGTCGAAGAAAAAAAAAAGTTGCAGCAAAAACAGTTCAGTTCTTTCTGAGAACAAGGTTGAGGAAAACTCGTTCTTCCTTGCCCTGGTAGGCCTAGTTAGCATAGCATGAGTCTGTGAACTTTAACTGACTTTTTGTTTTGCATTGCATATACTGTGATTAAAAACCCATTTAGGCTCCCCACTGTCATTTGGCCTCAAACCATATTAACCAGTTTAAATATTCTTATATTGGTTTCAATTAAGAAAATCTCCTGCCTTTATGCTGTGGATCAGGGACTCAAAATTTTAGGCAGGACTGTAATTTGTGACTCTTATTCCTGTGAGGATTCATATAAACTTGACCAAGTCATGCCCTCTGAGCATTTAATTCAGCACAGGGGCACCAGCGGCTCACCTCTGTGTGGCAGCTCCCCTCCTGGGCAGGACAGACCACCCCTCTGAGGGTAAGGGGCTGCCCTTGGCCATCCACCACCCTGCTCTGTGCTGTAGGGGCCGATGCAATGTGACACCGGGCTCAGCTGGGCTGCCTTGGTCCCTCCTGCTGCTCCACACTGTGCTGGCTGCATGGGAAGGACCAGGTTACTCAACAGCAGTGCAGAGGGACACGGGGTAAGGTGGGTGTAAAGGCAGGCTGGAAGCAATGAGAATTACTGGCTAGGAGCCAGATGTAAATATGTGCATGAGTGTGTGCACACACATAAATGTGACTGTGTAATTAAGATTAGTATTGTAATGAATATACAGAAAAGTGGGGAGTGAGGGGAGGGTGAATTAGTTGCATGTCAAACCTCAGTTCTGACTTTCCTAACTTTGAAGTATTGCACTCTCAAGCCTTAATGATCTTTTAATTTATACTTTAAATGATAACTTTCACCTTTTGATTATTCAAAAGATGGGCAACATTTGACACCAATAGTTTACATTTAAGAAAAGTAATTGAAAAGATGCAAATGCCTTTACTGAACAGATATGCAGAATGCCCACCTACATTAAGGTAAAGTGAACAAGCATATTAATGTAGGCAAAGCTTCACTAACCACATTTATATTTTAGGCACTTGTTCATCATGAAGATCAGCATTTATTCCTGATGTTCATATCTGATCATATTAAGGCTACTGGAATAGTTCAATAGCATCACAAGAGAACTGCAGGGATGAAATCTCTGAAACTTCTTCAGAAACACTTAGGCTGTTTCAGCACTTCTATACTGTTTCAGTATGTCAGAAACCTCTGTACTTTGGGACTGAAAGAAAGTATAACTTAATATCATATTCAAAATACAGTTTCTATCACTTAGACAGACATACATACCATTTCTACACAAAGGAAAGCCTCAAAGGTGAGTACTGTTAAAGAAAAAAAAAGTAATGGTTGTGCACTACTGTCTTCTGACAGTCAAAACAAATCTTTGGCTGGGAAAGTGATATGACACCTTCATTTGATCTTATTATAGGATTCAAAGAGCTATGGCAGTCCCTTTATGTAAAGTCAATGTCAAGATTCATTATGTAATTTCTGCTTTTGAAAATCAGCATTGTGGCATTCATACATTCCTATGGATTTGGTTCTTACTGCTGAACACAGTTTTGTTGCAGCATGGTAACTAGGTATTTCATTACACAAAAAGTCTTGTGTAAGTTTCTGCAGGGACCCAGGAATGAAGGTGAGGTGTCATTTTTCAGCATGGCAAGGATGACACTAGTAGCTCCAGGATTTTTGCCCAGAAAAAATCTTAATATTTCATAGGAGAGACTAAAATGTGTAAAGCACAAAGGGCTGATCTAGGGAATCCATTAATGTACTCAGTAGGTGGAGTATCAAAATCCTCCTCATCATCAGACATCTCCAGTACCACCTACTTGCCAAGAACATTTCTGCATCCACACTAAAAAACAGATGCCTTTAGATGCCATTCCCAGCCCATTCCACATACAAGCCCAGTCAACATGGGCTAAACCCAAAGCTTTGCCAAGGGAAAGACTAACAGCAAAACAACACAACATCCAACTCGGGCCTTCTCTACTAACTGGGCCCATCCAAAGTCTGTGGTACTAAAAAGGAAGAAAGAAGTTCTCTTCAGGAAATCACACTTGCCTTTCAGGCTCAGTCCATTTGAGGTAAAAAACTTGCTCATTTGTTCAAGCAATGAGCATTCACTTTCCTGTTACCACTATTTGCTCACAGGTTAGAGTATTTCAGGTTTCAGCTGCACCACTTTACACACACTACAGCACTTATACTGAACACATATCTGCATTGGAGAACAATTTGAAATAACTTGAAAATTATGTCAAATATGAGCTCACAACAGCATAAAATTGCCAATTTACAAATAGCACCTCTGGTAAAAAAATACAGACTCTAAACATAACCTTAAATTCATCCTCTCTAAGATAAAATTAACTATTACTAATGCATCTGGATGTAAAATGAGGAATATGAATAGAATAGTAACTCCTTTATGTAACTCTCCCTATCAAAGAGAAACAGTGAGTCATTTATCTTAATGATGCCAATATTCTGCCAAATATAAGATAAAACTTCATGGCATGGATAGAAAGTTCAGAAACCCATCCAAGCACCAAGCAAATTGTCACCAGCTATCAGGAAAAGTAATTCATTTACTGCAGAGTCAGACAAGGTTTACAAGGAGAGCAATATTTTTATTAGACTACCTGATACAGCTTCTTAGATCAATGGTTGAGCTAATGCAAAGATATTACAGACTTTGATTTTCTCTGCAGCAGAAAGCATAACCTCACTTGCACTTTTGGGTAATCACAGGTACAGGAGCACTCACTAATTGCACGGCACACGTGGGACAAAGTGTTGTCCCATGACTGCACATGGCAGTGGTGGTGCAAAACGAGCACTGGCGGGACCTCCTACACAAAGTTAAGGGTGTCATTGACACCACACGGCGGAAAGGCCAAACTGCACAGAGGCACAGGAGCACACTGTGCATGTAGTACAGCAGGTAAGATCCTCCATCCAGCTATTATCCTGTTTTGCCTCACACACACCACAGGTGGTGGTACCTGTTGCTGTAAGGACAGGCAAGAATTACCTGCAGACCAGGTCAGTATTTTCTGCAGTGGTAGAGAAGAGGCAAAGACATTCTTTTTGGGGTACTGCATGCCCTGACATGCGAGACTTAGTTAATCTTTCTTAATACCAAGTGTTATTTTGTAGCTAGCTACCCATGTTATTCACATAAATATACACTGTTTAAAGATAGATTAGCATTACAAGGTCATAGGCAGCTCATAAAATTACACAAACCCAACTCAGCTACCTCCTCCAAAGTCCCCACACACTTCATTGCAATATGCATGTGGGTTAATTTCAGCAGCTGTAACTCGCTGATCTCCATTTAGCAACTTCTGGGGTTTTTCCTCTTTTTTTTTAATGGCACTTTGAAGGCGTGGGCTTGTAGAGAAGTGATGTAAAACAACAACCCGAGAAAACAATCTAAATTAAGCATCTGTTCATATCACTGAAAAAAGAGGGGAAAAATCACATATCTTTTCCTTCTGATAGTATGTTCAAAACCCATGCAAACAATGCATAACTCTTTAACCTTTTCAATGGATATTTTGGGGGTTTCCCCCTGCTGAAAGCCTTTTCTTGGAGACTGTTATCCTGCAAGTCTTACGTTCTATTCAAATTTAAATATCTCAGGTCTTACTACTGCTCTTTACACCTGCTGTTCATTTCTATCACAACACCAGTCAAAAATGTCAAAGAGGGCCTGACTGTAAGACACAGCGTAGCACAACCCCAGAAAGTTCCTATTGAGTCAAGGAAAATTTGCTGCTAGGAGAATTATTCACGAGTGAAGTATTGTTGTAAGAATAGATTTGCACCTTCAAAGAGTCCATGTGTTTTCTGCTCGTCGCAACAGGCAGTAGTGAAGGCACCTTCACAGACAGATGGGACTACTTGTTCTCATCATACAAGGGCATATTATGACATAAATCTATGTCATAAATTTATGTCATATTGTGACATAAATCTACACAATTTCTGTGAGAACTACTTCCATAGGCACATATCAATACATATAGTCATAGTTCCCAAGGAATCTTTTGCCTTTCTTTTGCTTATTGGAGGAGCTGCAATACCTCCTCTATCAAGGAACTGCAGTAGTGATAGTGCAAGGTGTGTACTATACACTGGTGGCTTGTTCCCTCAGTTATGGTCAATCAGTTTGGGATTCCTTCCATGCTTTCACTGTCTCTTCCAAAAAAACACCCCAAACAAGAAGAAAAAAAACCAAAAAACAAAAAAACCCACAAAAACCAAAACAAAACAAAAAAAAACCCCGAAGGGGTGAGAAAGAAAGGAGGGAGGCAAAAAGGCAAAAATTTCTCAGCCTATTTCTCTCACATGGAGACCATGTGCAGCCTGCTTCCTGCTTTGCCATGTTCTGTGGCAATCACTTTGATCCCTGGGGAGGTGAGACGGAAGTTGGTCTTCACCATTTAATTTTTTTATAGATAGCAAAGTCCATCCTTCCACCTGCATCCAAAGCTCTGAGGCAGCTGGCAGAACAAAGCAGGAGAGAAAAATAGTTGACCAGAATCTATCTGAAATTGCCAGCATACAGGTGCAGTCTTGTTTTTCATCTCTGTTGCAGCAGTCCCTAGTGACTGTCAATGTTTTACTGAGGCTAATTAACTCTTTTTTGCCTAGAAAGGATTGGAGAAAAAACAACCAATCAAAAAAAAAAACCCCAAAGCTATCCAAACAAGAATAAAATTACATTAATAGAGAAATGCAAGAATCATATCTAGTTCAGAACTGTGCTACAAATAAAAAGGTTGCTATGCTAAGTGAAAAAATCCAGAAAATCTGTGGGGAGAATTTGCATATTTGGGTTGCTGAGACAGCTCCAAGGTTAGCATGTTACTTCTAACACCTGAACAAGGTGGTAAAGATAAACTGAGAAATCACTCAAGAAGCACCGTCAAGAGTAAAGGAGCAATTGTTAAGCAAGGAATAGTAAAACTGAACAATAAACTTGGATAAGCATTGTAGACGGGAAGTCAGCAAATCTAAACAACTGAAATAAAAGATAAGACTTTGAGGATAGATAAGAATTCCCAAAGCTGCAGTTTGGCTGAGCCGTCCACATTAAACATTCCTTCAGATGCTCAAGGAGAAGTGTGGCAAAGGAGCCTTATGAGGAAATCCAAGTACAAAAGGCAGGACTGTTCCCTGCAATGTGGTGCCTCGTGCTCCTTCTCTGGCTGGTTGTTCAAGTCCTAAACTACAGGCTTCCACCACTACCCTGAGGAGATGATCCCATAAACCCAATGTTAAGATTTTTCCATTTACATGTAGCCCAAGTTTTGCTTCTCATTTTCATCTCATTCCTATTTATATCTCTTTCCATTAAAAAGAAAATGTCCATCGTTACCATTTGAGTGTTACACATATTTGCCCCTTTTTCACTCTCCAGCTAAGCAGCTGTCATTTACAAGGGTGTATTTAGTTATCTGACAGCCTCTGTGGAATCCACCCATCAGTGAAGGGTCCTTCCAGCCCTCCAGGACCAGGCTCACTGCAGTGGCTGCAGAGAGGGAAAGGTCCTTGTTTCTTGCTTCCATCACCTCATACCTCAAAATGCCCCTCTCAAAATGCACTGGGCTTTTTTTCCCTTCTCCAATCACATGCAGAGTGCATGTCTGACCTCACTAGCCGTGCAGTTTCTTTCCTAGCAGAAAGTTTATCTGGTCCAGGTTACTTTTTCCCCCAACATCAGTTTTTCCATAGCAACTTGAATTAGAACTAACTGTCCCTCTCATTTGTCACAAATTCTGACAGCTGCCTACCCACCACTGAAAGCTGAGTGATGGCAGGACAGAGAAGTCAAACACTCAGGCAACATCAGGGCTTGTTTTTACCTTCAGTTTTGGTGCCTCAGCTTTCAGGATGGAGAGTTTGTAAGGATGCTCTGCAGCTGCTCTTCAGCTGTGACAAAACCCAGACTTAGCTCTGCCAGAGCCTCTGTAGCTGTAAATAAGGCAGTTTTGATAAACAGAGAATCATGCATAGGTCTGGGGGGAAAGAGGGGAAAATGGGGGACACATGCTCAATGGTGCTGGTACAGCAGGAGTTCAGCGCCAGTGTCAGAGCTACTGAGCCTTTCCAGATTCACCTCAAACAGGCCAGTTCAAAACACCTCACCGGGCCGCAGTTGGGGATTCTTGAGCTGCAGTCACATTCCTGGCCCTCAGCGAATCCGCCCACTCTGACCCTGGGGAGCAGCGCCAGGCAAAGCGGTGCCTCCAGACCCGAGAGCTCCGAGCCTGCCGCGGGGCTAGAGCTGCTGGAAAGCCGGGCTGTGATGCAATCCTTTGGCAATCACCGGCCACGCTGCGGTAACACTGCCTGGCTGTGCCAGTTGTGCCTTCTATATCCCTCGCTTTGAAGAATGCCATGTGCAGACTCAGTGAAAGGGAAAACATTTCCCTTGCCAGGAGGCTGCAACAGCAAGTCTTAGATATTCTGTTGGCTGTAAAAATAGAAAACACTGTTTGGTGGTGGAGATGCTCAGTTTCTTCAGACCTCTCAGTTCCTCCTTATACGATGTTTTCTCAGAGTCTCACCTGAATCTTCCTTGCTGCAGTTCAAGCCTATTCCTTCTTTTTCAATCAGCAAAATCATAGAGAATAGCTTGATGTTTTCCTCTTTGCAGCAATGTTATTAACAGATAATTACCCTCTAATGAAATGGAATTCAGAAATATCAGCCATTATCAGCTGAAAGGGAGCTGAAGTATGACAAAACCTGCTCTCTTAAGTGTAGTATTTAACTGGATTCACACTGTTAAATGGAAATTCCACAGCAAATGGAATTCTAGGCTTGCAAAACAACTTCCTCCCATTTATAAATCGTATCACTTTGCATATATTTGAATGGTCAAACATCTATTTAGTCCCTGGAATTATTTGTTCTTTCATTAATGGAGACTAGATGAAAGCTGCAGATAACAGCTAATAGTGATTGAACATAAAGTAAAACCCCTTTTATTGTACAGGATCTGCAGCCCGAGCACCATGGCAATAATCTAATGATGCCAAAACTTGGATGCCCTTCAAATGCTCCAGAACAATAGGTGCTACCAGCATGACCTGCACGAGGCACCAGCAGCTGAGGAGCCAGACTCCCAAGTTGCACTTTAACTCTGCGGCCATGGCAGCGCAAGGACAGTGCCCCAGAGGCACCCTGGAAGGGCTGCGCCTGCACAGTACTGGGCAAGGAGCCAGTGCTGCTCAGGCCCAGCCTCTGGGGGTCCTTCTGGTTTAGACCCTCTGAAGTCCAGCTGCCAGAACTCAGGAAGAGGCAAATCGGAGTCCTCATCAGGGTATTCCAGAGCAGGGAAGCCCAGCAGCTCCCAGGGACTCCAGCGAGGCTTGCCCAACAGTGAAGCTCAAAAAGGTCTCTGTTTACAGAACTTCCACATTTTAAAGTTGACAGGGGCTTGGTCTGGGTATGGGGTGTGAGATGAAAGTTGCCCCTAAAGCTGCTCCAGCACTTTGGAACCTTCTCAGGGACAAGCATGCAGCACACTGTAGACAATTAAATGCACTGATTATGTGCACTCAGCTGTGCATCAGCAACTCCTTTGGAAAAAATGTCCACCTTCCGCAATTTGACACCAAAACCGAAGTTATTTGAATGGCTGGTGGGATTATTCAATGTATGTGCCATAAAATCCACATGTACTCTATGTAGTGTGACACTAAAACACTGATGGAGAAAATACATTTTACTATCAAGCAAAAAATGATTTCTCAGACTAGTACTTGGAGTAAACTTGGTGCTTTCAGACAGTTTGTGGGAATGGGAAAGGGTAAGGAAAATAACAAAACCAAAACGTGGTAACATGGTGTAGTTAATTTCCTGACTATTATTTCCCTCCTCTCCGCCAAACGCATTCACAGACTACCTAGTTTCCTGAACAGAAATCTTGTTAATTCTCAATTGTGGAGAAAGAGTCCCCCACGAAGAAAAAATGTGAGAACATTACAAATCATTCACCAACTGAGATCACAAAAGACGAGAAATGGACAAGGAAAAGGCCAAGTTCTTCAACAGTGAGACATTTCCAGCCGTACCACAGTATTCATTTTAGTTTAAACATATGGCTCAGTGAATTAATGAAATGAAGGTGCAGAGGTCAGGACCCACCAGAAATACCATCCTCTACCTGCCGTCATCATATAAGTATGCATATTTTTCAAAAGCCTAAGTGGTCACAGCTTTTATTAGTCCTGTTTCAAAGTAAAGATACTTCGACTCCTTAGTGAGAGAGTGCTTACAATTGAGATAAATACTGGATTTGCCGCATGACCCCCTCATCTATGGATAGGACATTATTATCTCATGTTCTGTAAAATAAGCAGGCTCTCCTCAACTACTTTTTAATATATTTCTGTTTTGTTATCAAATTGAGACACCATCATATGTGCTGGGCAGGCATTCCTGTTTGAAGAGGACAGAAACTTGGGTCCTCTTCTTGCCAGCTTATCCAGCATTTATCTTTTCTCTCTGTTTTGATGGTAATTATCACTTTTGAATGCAAGAAACCTGAGGGGAGAAGTAACCTCTCTTTCCTTGCCATGGAACATACTTCAAGGCTTTCAATTTTTCTGGCCACACTCCCATCCCAGATTTTTGGAGCTCCAGTGGAGCTTGCTCTGCTTTATAGTTGCCAGCAGAGGGTAATAACTTATAGTGTCCAACTACAGCTGAGTAATCCACCTTTACAAACAAAGGCCTTTTCCAGAGCTTTTTCCTCTCATGCCTGATAGTGTCAGCCCCAAAAATAAAATAATCAAAATTGCCTTTCCAAGCCATAAGACTGAAAAACATGATTTTACAGAAGTACTTAAAAAAATCCCCAAACCCTCATAACTTAGTCCCACCATAAATACAGACTACCTTTCAACTACTGAGTCATACATATGTGACAGCTAAAGTTTTAAGATTCTGCTTGAGGACTGGACATTGTCAAGACAGTCTTAAACAGATTAACTGTCAGGCTGTCCATGGGAGAAATATTAGTATCTTCAGCTAAAGACAGGGAAATTGAGGTGGAAGTTCAATTTACCCAAGGTCATGCCATAAATCACTGGAGAAGCACAATTAAAACTGAATAGCCATGGGCTCATGAGTTCTGCAGAAAGATTCAGGGTCAGGATTTTTGCTCCAGCTAGAGATTTATGACAGAGGAGATAATGAATAAAACATTTTCACTGCAATTTTCTTCTCAAAGGATGGTTGTCATTCACCAACACTGATCTAAGTGAGTCTTATAGATGCTATTCTAGAGAAGGAAAAAGGCAACTAATAATAGTAGACATAACAAAGAGAAAGAAAGGAAATATATGATCATATAATTTAAATCGATCCAGAAACACGTTTTTTTTTCCTCCATCACACTGCTGTAAGATAAAACTAAACTTTTCCATGAGAGAGAAAAAATAATAGACAAGCTTTGTAATGAAATCACATATGCACAGATTGTACCAAACAGAGCCGCCTCACTTCTTGCTTTCTGTAAAAAACTTAAGCATCCCTATCGTGTCTCCCAACCCTTACCTCTTCTACACTAAAAATTCCAATCCCTTGCACATTTTTCGTAGGTTTCTAAATCTCTTGTCATGCCCACTGCTGTTCCCTGAACCACATTCACTGTGTCTGCCAGCTACAGTATGCAGTGCCCAAAACTAAAGCAAAGTATTCCTGTTGAAGCTTCACCAGCATAACTTGGGAAGAAGTAATAATATTCTGATCTTACACGCTTCACGTCTGCTGTTATCACTCAGATGACCCTTTTTTCCAAACAGACATAGTGTGTTGATGATTCACTTAGTTTGCCTTTGAACCTGTCACCTTTCACATTTTTCTGCAATGAAACTGAAAAGCCACTTTATATTTTTGTCTTTGGTTCCTTTTTCCTCTAGCACAAATCTTACTGGCTCCTATTTACTGATTTGCACCATTACTTCCATTTTCCAACAGAATTTCTAATTCTGACCATGTCCTATAAACAGCCTGCAAACTTCTGGTGTCACGCACACATTTTATAAATACAACTACATCATCCAGCTCATTAATGGAAATAGTGAATAGAAGTGACAGAGAACTGACCTCAGGGACCTCACTTGCAATATCTCCCTGGTATGATAACTAAATTTGGATAACTCTTTTTTGAATGCAGCTTTTCTTTTTTAATTAGTTATGCATCAAGTCCTTGTAATAGTTGACTATATTTCCCCCCATTTGGCAATAAAAAACATCATATAAGACAGTATCAAAATTCTTACTGAAATCAAAAGTCATGTTACTTCTTATGCAGTCTTATTCACTTAGACTAGTTTTACTGCCAAATAAGTGAGTTCATTTGAATATCCAACATCAGTATTTTTCATAGAAAGATTTTTCCCCAAAATGGTCTTTAAATAAGCACAGAATTTCTTTTTGAAAAACTGTCAACATTTTCAATATTTCCTATGACAATGTAATCCTATTCTGTTCAAAATTTGTAAAATCACTACTGGTATTTTTTAGTAAATACCGACAAAATATATCTAATTAATTAGGTCATTGAGTATTTAGGCACAAGTTTCAGATTAAAGTTAACTAATCTGATTTCAGTTGAAACTCAAAAAAAAATCAGCTGTAAATTAAACTCAGCAAAGTGGAAACAAATAATCATTTCAACATCTTTTGACAGAGTGCTTTCTTGGTTTTCAGACAGCACTAAGAATCCAGACCACAACTTTAAATTTAAATTTCCAAAGCATTTCCAAATGCTTTTCTTCCTAGAGCAGATACTTTAGCATCTTGGGACAGAAGAATCAAAAACTATTCCTACTCACACCTTTCTAGTCAAAAAAAGTTGTAATGATTGTGGCAAATCAGCAGCCAACCTGCCTACACAAAAAAGCCAACCTTCAAAAGGGCCAATGTAAAACAAGGCAGCTATATCAATACTTGCACAGATTTTTCCAGGAGTGAGTAATTTCTTTGAGCTCCAGGAGGCATGAGTGCCTGAAGAAGCGAGTCACCCCGGGATGGACGGCAGAGAAAGCGATGCTTGGTGCCCGGGCAGCTGGCATGCTGCCACCCATCCCATTTCTCCGTTTCAGCTGGAGTTTTACACAGGAGGCAGGAGGCCAGCAGGGAACTGAGGGCAGCTGGGAGGGAGAATGGGAGCAGCACCACAAATTGCATGTCCTTCCAGGAGTCCTTAATCCTGTGTGACATGTGCCACTGCTTACAAATCTGCGTAGAGCCAGGCCTGTTTTCCACACTGCTGCACTGTGCAGAGAGGCTGCCAGTGCCCTGCTCAAGCACTTCTCTGCTGGTATTGCACAGGTTCAAATGGCAGCAAATTCTCTTTTCCTCTCTCTGGTTGAGTTCTTATTCAATTTACAGGACTCAGTCTGACCCTGCGAGATGAATTCATGATAAGAAACTCCAATTCACACCAGAACTCTGCAAGTGAGGTTAACCAGCATTCAGCTACGGGCACAAACACATGCATCTTCAATTTGGAAGCTGTGCTGGTCCATTGCTGGGTCCTAAGAAAGCAAGTATCTAAATTTAGCTAATTCTAGCTCTAGGAAAATATGGCAATGCTCTGGAAAAACATACCAACAGTTCAAATGAATTAGGAATAGATTTCTTCAAATATACAAATTTCTAATATGTTTTACCACACATTAAAAACAAACAAAAAAAGGAACAAAACCATTAAAAAAAAAGAAAAAAGATAACCTAAAATATTCACAGATGTTACAGCACTGATCTTAGCGTGGGAAACTGGTGGAGTTTAAATGACTCAATGATGCAACCTCAACCTACAAAAAGACCAGACCTTGACAGTGTTTGACCTATGTCAGCTCCAATGTGCTGTCACTCTTTCCTCTCCTTGCAAAGTGTGTCTTTAGAACAAGCAACCTGAGCTAAATATTAGGTTTATCACTTTTGGTGGCAGGCCTTGTATGTACATTTAGGCTGGAAGATATTTGAGTCTTACAGCTTTCTTCTCATAGTTATCATGGCTCAGGAGAAATTTTTGTTGATAGTAATACTGATAATGACTGTCAGTATTACTTGTCCTGTATCACTTTCCATTTCACTGGCATGAAAAAACAATCAATGCTAGGCATTTTTAGAAGTATTAACTCTCCTGATGAAGTAAACTGAACCAAGCTATTGCTGGATGATAGCACTAACCATCAGGAAATTGTATCTTAGACCATGTCTACACACGTCTCTTCCTCCAACACTGACCCTGACCAACAATCAGAACCTCAGAATTATCAGACATTTTTTTATCTTGTGAATTCAGGCTACTCAGGGATCTAACTGGAGGCAGCCATTCCTCTAACTCTTGTCCCACAAACCTGATGTCAAAAACACTGCCTCAAGTAAGTCTCAGCAAGAGCCAGGTGCCCAGGTTCCCAAACATGACTTGAAAACCATACTATTGTGTTGACAAAGAGTACAAAGGGCAAAATTCCAGAGACACTGAAATCAAAGAGCTGCCATTGAGGCCTTTTTCCACTTTCAGAGAAAAATCTAACCCTGACTAAAAGAACAGCAAGAAACAACAATTGTAGCTACCACTTCAACCAAGCCTGAGGCAAAAGCTCCGTCCAGAGCTTCCAGCCTCCTTCCCAGTGCTGGCTCGGTGACTGGCACTCATCCCTGGGGAGCAGGAAGCCTGAAGCCTGAGCCCTGGCCCTGCTCAGTACCAGCCCCTGGGGAGGCTCCCCTGGGTGCCCCTGCTCTGAGGAATGAAGGTGCCCTTGCTGACCCTAAGGGCAGCCCACCTGCTTCTCATCCAAACCTTTGGATACAGGCAAAAAATTAGGAGCTTTGGGGTCTAAACCGGAGTCCTGATTCTGGGATGTTTCCCATGGAGAATAGGGCCTGCAAGGTCCAATGAAGCTGTGTCCTTGGGAAGCAAGCCAGCGCAGGGCCATGTGTTGCTCCATACCTACTGTGTGCCTGTGCACATCCACAGTGCATCACCAAGGAAAGCCACACAGGGATGTTCATGGCTCTGCAGCTCTGTCTCAGTTAACAGAAGAGATATTTTCAGTCACCCTCCGTTGCAACCTGGACCTGCTCAGCTCTGCTCATGCTGTTGCTTAAGGAAGAGGGATGTCAGGAGCCCTTGGCCACAATGCAGAGCACATTTACTGCCCCTTCTGACCTTTCCCTGATGTCACTTTTTTATTATGACATTATACCAAACCACAATAGGGATTAAGCACCCCCGTATAAGCTTATTATAGGCTTATGCAGGCTGCTAGAGCTTGGCTTTGGATGGCATTTATTTTAATGAGCCTCAGGCTGATGTCACTATTACACCCATGATTTTATGTCCCCATCAGGCGCTAAAATGAATGCGGAACATAACGTGAAGTTGCTTTATACAGTGTCTATACAAAGGTGTCAAAATCCTGATGACATACACTGAAAAAAAAGTGCACTGATGATGCAATGGCAAAACGAAAATGTTCAGGTGAAACTAAGGGAATAATTATGGTCCATAAAAAACCAGCACTGCCAAGTGAGTAACACTTGGTGATGTTAACTACTTGCATGTACTTTGCATGGCTCACCTGCAGCAAAGGCTTAACTTGTGCACATTAAACATGCAGGGCAAGCAAGGGAGCAAACCAGCTTATCCTACTTTCCAAAAATTTGGGAGGAGAGAAAGAGGATTTTCTTCAAATTATACAGCTGCACATTGCTGAATTAGCTATGTTTAGCTGTGGATTAATAGTAGGATGTTCAACACTGAAGATAACCCTCAGAAAAAGATGAAATTCAGTATTTATTTTACCTGAGAGCTGAGGCAATGAACTTAGGATAAGCAGCTCAATGCAAGGACAGCCTGTTCTAGTCACCTCTGTAAGAACTAGAGACATTAAAAAACTGATCTGTGAGAAACCTGTACTAATTCTCTTCTCAATGCACTGACAATTTCACTGGAACCCTCTCACTATTATTTAACAAAACCAAGAGTCTTAAACATGGGCAGAAAAACAAATATGGACTGACCAAGAAGAAAGTTCAACCAGCACTGAGTGTCTCAGCTCCGCTTATTAACTTCATCACCAAAAGACATGGCTAGGCCTGCGCTGGGTCAGAAATTGTGTGAAAAGAGGTTCCTCGGTTGAACATGTCTGCAAAACTTCATTAACTCTCCTTCTGATCCCAGAACAGGAGGATCTAAGCCAATATATTCTGCAACCATTTCCTTCCCAGCTAGTGCAGGCAGAGGTACTGACTCTGCCATGTGCACTCCAGGATGCTGGTGAATGTGAGTCTGGTGAAAAATTTCCACATAACAGAGAAATAATGGCAATACTGGGCCACCTTTTTTTCTTTTTCCTTTAATCCCTGCATTTTATGTGACTACAGAGTTTTCAAACAGCTATATCATAACAGTCTGTCGCAAGCGTATTGGGTGTTTCAGTTTGCCAGACCTGTCATAATAAATTAATTACAGGATGTTGCAGAAGTGGCTGAGTTCCAGCAGCATCTTGCACAGTTTAATATAGACCTATTTCCCCATTTCGATGTATTTGTGGTTAGATAAATCCTCAGAAAATTTACAGCTGCTACACACTAGTTTATTATACTCCCTGCCTCTGCAGGCAATATAAATGCAACAAAAATTTGAAGTCTGCTCAGAGCATAGATTTTACTGATACTGCTTTACCGGTGTGGAAACATTTTTTTTTTCCACTAAAAGTGGCATCTGCAGTTTCTGCTGATTGTTTGTATTTGAGCATTACACAGGACTTGTAAACTTGCTTGTCACAGGCAAACATAGTGAAAATTCATTTAGCTTGACAAAGTCCTCACAAACAATCAGGTGGACGAAGTTCTACATGAAATGCAGAGCTAACATCTTCATCTATAACTGCAAGAGAGAAAATGTTTTCCCAGCCTTTAAAGTTAGTATACACTAATTGTAGCCAAGATGTTGTGGGCCAAAGCCTGTTCCTTACTGATTTTGCTGGAGCCTTGAGCACAGGGATCCATCTACTCTGAGCAGCTTGCAGGACTGGGACTCTACATAAACATACCAGTGCTAGTAAACAAACCCTTCCAAAGGGGAGGGCAGCAAGCAACCTGCATACAATAGATGAACAAAAGACAAAACTCTTGTCAAAACCACTGTGAGCAGAACACAGCTACACGTAAGAAAGGGATCATATGACATTAAATGTTTGAAAGAGCAAATTGATTCTTGAAGGTTCAATCTCTGCTGCAGCTGTTTTGCACCAGATGAAGGGGCTGGAAAGGACTGAATCAAGGCAGAGGTGCCTATTGCAACAAACTATAAAGGTGCCTCCTGAAAACCTGTACCAGAAATCAGGGAATGAAAGCTTCATCCCTCCTAACAGCTCTGCAACCCATAGAGTACGTGGAACTTTGTAGGCTGTAGCTCAGAGTTAGAACACCAGGGAGCTAAGAGTTATTGGAGAAACACAGAATGTTGTTCATGGCCTGAGAGTTCATCCAGAAGGTTTCTGTAAATGGCACAAAACAAATGTTCTAAAAAGTGAAGTGGTTAAATATCTGAATTTCCAAAGTCTAAAAAACATGACTGAATCAACCAAAGCTCTGCTATAACACACCTACATGCTATCTTCTGTTCCTTCTTCTCAAGTTCCAATTTCTAATTGCCACATTTTTGCAAGTCTTCCCCAAGCAGCAGCTTTCTTCTCAAGTTGCTTATTTCCCTCTCTCAGACCTCCTCTTGTTTCTATTCCCTACACGCGGCAGTTTTGTTCCTAAAGCATGTATGCTAAACTCCAAGCAATAAACCCCCTTGAACTAACACAGTATATTTTTACAAGTGCAGGTGTAAAAGTTGTTTGAAATATTCTGTATGGACATTGGACAGAATACTAAGGGAAAAACCCTGGAGCACCAACCTTTACATGAATCTTCCTCGCCTCCCTCCACTAGTCAGAAAATACTTCTATCCTCTCCCAATTTCCACATCCATAAAATAGGTTGTACTGCATACATACTAATTTCATATGTGCTGGAAAAGGATCATTAAAAAACCCCATCACTCTTTGTGTTTACCAAACAAGTGTTTTTGCTCTAGTCTGTTCCCGCCTTAAACGAAGTATTTCCTATTCACCTGAGTAATTAGAGCAGAAGGATGTAGTGAATGAAGTGCCTCATTATCAAGTTTGCATCCATGGTGCCTGCAGAATGACTACCATGCCGGCTATTTTTCATAGCTGTCTGCTTTTGCTTGTAATGGGCCATTGTTAACCCTAAATGATCCTGACATTCAATTCTCCGTCAGACAATTGCGTCCAGCCGGCAGATTTAGTTCACTAGTCAACAGAGACTTTCGGTTGTCATGTTCCTCTGTGTTCTCATTAGCCCTTATTTGACTGTGATCCATCCCCTACTGCCTTCTGAATTAAGTGATGCTACAAATATACTTATTATGTTTTATGATGTCTGTTCCTCAAATTATTTTAAGGAAAAAACTAAATGCAATATGATGGCTATTGGGAAACACAGGAAAAACATGGGCACACGTTTTTGTCTGCATTGCTGATTTACACACAGTTCCCGATATCTCTGCCCTATCATAAAAATATAATAGCAACTCTATGGCGTAAACACACACAAAACCTACAAACACCCTGCTATTGCCAGGCAGCTATAAATATCTAATATTCACACTTTTTAAAGCAACATTTTATCTGGTTTGTTCCAGCAATGAACTTGTGTCACCCTCTAAGGAGTCTCACAGAGACTTTTATAACTCTTGCATTTTAAGTCACACATCATGGCTCAGGGAGCAATTTTGCAGGACACTCATAATGCTTCATCTAATAAAAAAGGAAAATTTTCAGTAGGCAATCTGAATCCTTCTGGAGTTCTTTTCTTCCACTGAAATTTAAGTCCTCTAAGTACCTAGGCAACATTCAGCAAATGTACATGATAGTCACTGTAACGTGATTTTAGAAAATATGTAGATTGCATTAACACAGAAACAAGAAGCATTATATAAAAATTTTAATTGAAAAACTTATTTTTAAACCATTACACTAATCTAAAGTGTTTAAAAGTTTTATCCTTTTTTGTAAGTTTAAAATTCCAACAGCAATGTCTGAAGAATAAAGACTCTACTAATACCAAAAAGCAGTTCTTCTGAAAATGAAATGTATCAGCCATATTTCTGAACAAAAGGTAAAAAATGCCTTTGTCATCGTGCCATGCTCGTAATTTATTAAAGAGATTTTAGGGTGAAGGCTCTAATTTTAATACTGAAGGACCATAGACTTTTTAAAATTTCAGGTATTTTTGTTCCTTTTCTGTTAAATGAATGCAGAAAACTAGCACCACAGTGACACTGAGTATAAAGGAAAAGAAGTCTCTAACCAACCATGTGGTAGGGAAGAAAAAAAAAATTACAGAAGCCTAACAAAAGCTATTGCAATTACAAGAAAACATTATGAAAAGTTTATTTTCAACTCCTGTATTTTCATGTTTGGCTCTTATCTGATCCCTTCTGCTTAATTGTTATTTGGAACTGTGCCTTGGAAGACACTACTGCTGCCTCTCCTCTCAATTTGGAAAGTGTGGCAAAGCAGCTCTATTCAGCTTCAGAGCAGTGAACATAATTGGAGCCCTAGTTCGCAAGCATGAAAGGAGGTGCTGTGCCTTTGATTAGAACTTCCATCTCTCTGTGGTGTTTATCTGAAGTGTTATTTCTGTCTTCAGTGTCGACAATGGCAAATTAACATTTTACAATGCTTTCCAATGAGCTCTCAGATCTTGGCTTCTGCTCAGCTCTCCCTGACGTGGAGCCTGATGTCATGCTCTGCCCTTGTTTTAAACGTGACCTAGGACATTTTAAGAAATGTAAATTGTCGAGATTTTTCCCCTTTATAGAATCTCTAAATGCACATGTCACACAGGATGATGAGCTGAAACACAGTGCAGGGATATAAGAGGTGGGGAGCCTTGACAGAATCAGGCAGCCCCAGGACCAAGGTAATTTTACACCACCTCTGACTGGGGAAAGAGACATTACTAAGTTTCCAGTACACAAATGCAAGCCTCATTTAGGGCAGGGCTCCATGCACACACTCTAGGCAGAGCAAAGTTAGGACTGCTGGCAAATAACAGCTAGCAGTGGGGCGAAAAAAAGAGGATTTTCTGTTGTGCTTTACTCGAAAGAAAAAAGTTTACAGATTTTTCTGGCTTCAAAACATGGGCAAGGAAGGTATTACAATATACAGCAACTAGTCCTCTGCATCTGGGCGCATTTCACACATCAGTGCCCAGCATTGTTATTTTCACTTCTTTTTTTAATGGAATCAAGTGCCCTGTCTACTAAATAAGGGTTTTCTAATTTTATGTTATTTATTGCTTCAGAGGGGGAGGAGAAAGAATTTCCTAGCAGAGTAAAAATAAACTGGACATCATCAGCCAGAAAAAATACCAATGCTAACTGGTAGAAAGTGTTTTGTTTAATATAAAATATAAATTATTTAACACCGTAGATAATTAGTGAAGTCATTAGCAAAAGTTCACAAAATAATACTCAAGTAAAAAAATAGATTAGATGCTCAAAAGTGAATAAGGACTACAAGCAAAACAAACAGCACAGTTGGATACGAAATATTTCATTCAGACAAAAGAAAGTATATTTGGCAAGACTGCTGCCAAAGCAGCCAGGAACTCTGACAAAACTGCAATGAATCTTTACTATGTGCAGCACACCTCATTTGAAAAATACAACTGCCTGGAATTTGCAACACTAATTTATTTTGATAAGAACAAACAGTTCTACTGAAGACAGTGTAGTTGCATAGGTAGTTACTCTGTAATTCCCTTCAGAGCTGCAAAATGCAGCCCAAACAGATATTTGATGTCAGGAAAATATTTTTTGAAAGCTTGTGTTCTCAGGTACACCTTAATGTCAGCACTCCTTTGGTATTTTACCATTCTGAATACTCTTCTATTTTGCTCACAGCACACTTTAAAATGTTAATTTAATAATTTACGTAGTGGTTGGGCTTGTTTTGTTCCAGATCACACTTTTTCACTTGATTCTTTGCTCCCAGTGGATTGATCTACAGCCTACATAAATGCCTAAGTGACAGTTTAATCAAATATCAAATTAGGAAACATTGTATTTGACAGTTTCAGTTCTTTTCCAGTGCAGTGAGGAGCTGAATCTCCAAGTTGATTTCAAGGAAGCCAGGGCAAAAGTCATCCAAAACAGGTTTGCACCATTGGTAAGTCACAACTGGTACCATTTTGCATATTTAAGTATTTTAATTTCTTTGTTGTTAATCCTAGAAGAGAGATCATAATTGCAGCCTTCAACACGTGTAATGAACGTCGCCCCAGTATTCAGAAATAAATTATGCCTCTGCGTCATGGCATTCGGGCTCAAAGGCAATATTTGTCCTTCCATTTGTGCTTAAGTTTGAGCCTCTCGCTGCCTTTTTCTTCTTCTTCTTCAATTCCACCCCATGGGATGTAGGTTCGTTTTCAACACCATTAGTTGTAACTGATGACAGAGGAGTATCGACACTCATTAAGTTGTGCTGATTTTCTCTCTCATTCCTTTGTATCCTTTTCTTCTTTTTCTTTGTACCTCTAGAGGAAGGTGGATATAAAAAGAGTAAAAGAAACACAAAGTTAGCCCAAATTTAGAGCTTTTTCCACCTACAGTTGATGTGTTAGAGCAATTGTCTGCCTGTCCTCTTGAGCACAATGCTGAAACAACTACAAAAACTACTGTTCCACAGCAGAACAAAGACAGAAAAACCATGAAGACAAAATATGAGACCACTCCACTAGTCTACTTTTTATCATAGCATTGCTTTGAAAAGAACTGCTCATGATCTTAAAAATCAGCTTGTCTTGATCAATAGACAACAGATGTAATTAAAAAATACAAATTACAAGTCTCCTCCTCTCATAAAAGCAATTGCACTTGTTTTTTTTCCCACCTTCCTAAGCTCAGACACCAAAATACTTACAATTAGGGAGAGATTCCTGGTTTATTTATGCAACTAGAAAAAGACAGGCAGTCAAAGTGCATAAGATTAGTTTTTCCATTTTAATTTATCTTAACGAGGACAGAGTCATAAATCACTTTCATGTCTATTTATGCTTATCAGCCTTCATACAGTGCCAAAAGGATCAGTCAAGCTCCTGTAGCCCAGTTGATGCCTCTAACTGGTCTTGCACATTATGGCATAAGTTACACCACTTCTACCATGAATTCCCACTCTTGACAGAAGTTGTAACTTTATTTAACCATAAATACGTAACAATACTTCAACTCTAACCTTTCAAAGGTAAGTATTGTCTTTGTTCAAAATTTGTATTGTGCCTAGCACAAAAGGGTCTTGGTTTATGACCTGAACTGTTTAACATTGCTGAAACACATTGGCAAATGGATGAATCAAGACTGAAGAATGTAATGTGTGTCTTTTTCACAAAAATGGTGTTACAAGTGTTGCACTGTTGATGGTACTGTTCTAAGGCAATCAGATTTTATAGATGAAAACATTTACACGTCAGCCTTGCTAATGAACTGATGAATATCTGCCTGTAGTTGGAACTTTTTTTTAAAGCTAAACTGTATACTTATATGTGGATTGCTGCAGCTCTAGTTCTTACTGGAACATCCTATGGAAAAGGTTTTGGAGTCTAAGACCCTCTGTGTTAGGATTCCTAGAACAATTCAAGGAGTACTGCTGCATGAGGAAATTAGGGTACAAAGTCATAATTATTCAGTGCTGCAAGTACCAATGTTCCAAACCAATGTTCAGCTGGGTCTTGCGTAGATTTATGCAGAGCACTACCTAGTGCAGCTCAAGAGAACATATCTAAGGACATACTGGCCGTGCTGACAAGAGCTAATCAGTAATATTCAAAGGGTAAGGCTACTATGCTATTTCCAATATAAAGCTACTCTAATTGTGAGAGGTAGTTTACATCTTTTTATTATTTGAACATCAGATGTGATGATGTATCAAAACTTAGATTAAAATCACTTAGCATCATTTCTCTATTTCTTCTACAGTCTGCAGAAGACTGCAGTCAACTGCTTGGCTAAGATAAAAGTCTACTACCATCTTGTATAAAATTTGTTTTACTATTGCAAAGCCATATTTTCCACCAGAAATTCTCAAGAAATAGACATTTCATAAGGACTTGCTATTCATGTTCTTTTACAGCAGATATTGTGACTGTAGTGAATAACACTGTTCTAATAAGCAAACCAGCAATCACTCATTTGGCTTAGCAAGTTGTGCAGGTGTTAATGTTTCACTGCTCCATACTGAAAGCATGCACTTGACAACCACTTGAATCTTAGGAATTGTGCAGTAAATAAATTTCATATTATATATGTCAATGTGACATGAATATTAAGTATATTTTCACAGAAAAATAACAGCATGTTTTAGGTGGAGCAACTATTTAAGTACAGATTGGACTGGATCTCAAGTCATGTTCATATTGCTGTTAGATGCTGAAATATAAACCTTTTCCAGTTAAGATGGCAAATTGCATGTATGTAAATTTTTAAGATTATTTCAAGACACATTGATTGCAATGGGCAAGAAAATTAAGAGTCCTGGCAGGTTATGTTTTCGGTAAACAGTAAAGTGGGAGTTTTCATAAAAAATAGGCAGCCCTGTTTCTGAGCTGTTTTATTATCTGATGTGTGCTGTATAAATACCTATAAACAGAAATACTGACAGTTTTTCACACTAGTGGCATCAGCAGTGTCAGAAGATTCTTCTCTAGCTCTCAAAATAAGGTAACAGGTTGTAGTCTTTTCTGAAAAAAATCTGCTATATGTGGTCACTGCTATGAAGCGCTATGACATGGAGCATGCACAAATTCAGACTGGAATCTCCATGATGCTCCTGCTCCCTGCAGTTCAGGGTGAGCGAGCACACTCCAGTGACTCAAGCATGTAGGTATCTTCTCTCACCTTTTTGAACTGCAAGTGAAGAGATTTTTGGGCTCTGTTCCTTCAGTGTGACATCTTCTCAGGATAGCCCTAGTTTCCATTAAAATGAACATTTATATTTAATATGACTCAAGATTCTTGAATTTTCTTAAATCTTTTGTGATTCCACATTTTAAATCTGTGGTCCCACATTTTTCAGTGGATGCCCTGGAAAGGTCACTCAAAATAATTGTTTACTGAAGTCCTACCAATGGAGTTGAGTCATCCCAAATTTTTGATACTGACTTCTAACAGACTGTCAACCGTCACAGTAACTGTGCTTTTAATGCATTTCCTTCCTTAATGTATATACTACTAGAATAGTTGTGTCCAAAATTCAACACTGAATTCTGTCAATGTGTAGTTTTACAGCCCAGTCCTCATCATAGTTGAGGGTTAAACTTTCCACTCACAATTTATTTTCAGATCTACATACAGCTGGATATACAAAATTCAGATTTAAAGGGAGGTTAAAATGAGGTATGTATCTGCATCTACAGTATAATATACAGATTATTTATATGAGGAGGGAACCAGTCTGGAAAATGATCAGTGAAATAACTTTGCTTAGGTGACAGATACAATGGCAAACACAAGAAGTATTTTCAGATACCAATTTTTGAAGCAGAAATGGTTGCAAAAGCAAGATATTGTGGAAGCTCCTGTTCAAAATACTGAGATCTTATCTGCTCACAGCTTTCAGGAAACAGAGACCTACAATTTTTAAGATATTCAAGTGTCACCACCAACCAAAGGTGTTGCTGGCATCTTTTTAGAATGTGAAAACCTTTTGAAATTTACATTAATTAACTTTTAGAAGGTGCAAAAATAGCTAAAAATAGCTTTCAGTCTACAGCAATAAATCCTAATACACAGCTAAGGGATGCCAGTGAACAACTACGTATCCCTGAGTTTTGATTGACATGTACATTATAGTCCTTGCTTTTCTAGGGGTGTGCATATGTATATGAACTGTTATTTCCTTCACATTTTGGGTGTGAAGCACTCTCTCACTGATCACCCTAAAGCTGACTTTTTGTTTTGCTTCAAAAAGAAAAAATAATCCTTCCAACATTTCTCACAGTTTTCAAACAACAGTTGTAGGAATAACACTGCAAACTGTTTTAAGCATTTCTTGCTTACTGTGTTGTAGGTGAGTCTCTATCTGTGTCACGTTTGGAGATAAATTTCAGATCCCCTGACTTACTGGTGACTGGTGACATCTGTAAAAGAAACAAAAAAACCAGGAAGGTAAAAAGTCAACAGACAACGGGGCCAACACATGTGCATAGAAAACCCACCAGCTTCCTGAATAAGGACAGAATATACCTCGTTTGAAAAAGAATGTCTATCAGCCATAAAATGTTAACTCCTATGTGGTTACAAACAAGGAAAGAGTGCCCCACTATAAAAAAAAAAAGCTACTTGCAAATAAAAGACAATTTTCAGGTATGTGTAGAAACAAGAGGTTATGAATCTGCTTGAAGACAACTTAAAACACACACTGTTTTAAAAAATTGTTATTTGTGCTACTACAAGTGAAAAAGCAGAATGCTATAAAGCCTTCTTGTTGCATCGTTTTCACAAGAAAAACCTGTCTTTTTTAAGCCTGCAAGTTTCATTCAAAAGCAGTTCAAATCACTCCAGGTTATTTCGCAATTCAGGGCTAAAAAGATTCCCCAAATCTGGAAAAGTAAATTCTCTCATTTCCAACGTAATTAGAGGGTCTCTGTAAAACTTCCTCCCTCTACAAACAAACCTAATTCTAACAGGTCTCAAACTTAATGAAAGAATTCCCATAAGGAAATGTGAATGCCCCTCCTGAGTCTTCAGGGACAGGTTATTTTATTAGTTTAATACTATTTTTCTGCTGACTTAGAATAAACAGGATCAAGCTTCCATTGACTTACTGAATTCATACATTTACACTGCCCACAACATCCATGTTCAAACATTAGTCATTAGAATTAAGTCTGCTGTAAAAACACAGATTGCTGGATTGGTTTAGACAAAAGTCAGCCTATTAGAATACAATAATGTAGCATTGGCAGGGCTAGGAAGAAAAATCATCTACTTCACACACAAAATCCTTGTTAATACAGTAATAAACTTGAGACCAAGTCAATGGTGAAAGTAAACACAAAAGAAGGAACTATAATACCACTGATATGAAAATACAAGGGAGTGTTGTAAAGGGAATGACTCCAAGTAATTAATACTTCCTTCAGCATTTATAACCTTGTGGTTCCTTCCCATACACAATCATGAATTCACCCTGCTTTCAGTCAAAACAAAATCTTTTTCAGAAAATGCTGTGTGAATAATGTTGAATGATTTTTATGCACTTTTTTGAGTAAATATTACAGAATCTTCTCACTACACTAATACTACAATCAAATATGAACCATTCTAAAGAATGGTAGAGTAGAATTCCCTAAAGTACAGGAGACCGACCTCTTATAAAAAATAGACGAAGATTTTTAACACTTTCAGACACCTAAACACAGAAAATTATCCTTGTTTTACAGTTAAAAGATTAAGGTATCCACTAAATTAAGCTACTCAACTGAAAGTTCTTATGATCTGTTTTAAAAAGAACTCATCACACAGCCTTTCATATATTAAAGCACAGCTTTTTAGTACGAGTACCAAGGAAAGCAGAGCGCACAACTGGAGACATTCAAATAGTTGTTCATCTCACACGGCAACTCATGAGAACTCCTCGGTCTGTGGAGACAGACTCCCAACACTCCACAGTACTATTTATGACAGCTTTCTTACTTCATTCCTACAAGCTTTCAAGCATGTAACAAAGGAGGAACTAGATACCAGATCTTTTTGAAGCAGATCTCGCTGCCACTACCTCCTTTTGTCTGTCCCACACACCTTTGTGTCCCTCTCAGCCTACTCCTTGACCTTCTTGTCCCATTCTAGTGATGCAAGTAGCAGCAGTACTGAAGAAATTAAGGGATCAGGGGCAGATGCAAGGAGGCAGTGCAGGAGCTGGTGAAACAAGGGGATGAAGCATCAGGGGGAAGATGTGGAGGCTGGGAAAACATGCAGGAGATATTTGGCAGAGGAGGCATGGTAACACACACTGGGACATGTCAACGTAAGGAGCAAGCCAAGGAAGGCTGGAGTATGGAGGAGCTGAGGAGGCTGTTGATCTCATCGCTGTCCATTTCTAAACCTCTCGACCACTTGTTATGCATGGGCAGATCTCCCAGGAAGCTCCAAACAGCTCTGAACTATCTTCACTGCCTCTGTACTAAGATACAGTAAAGCTGGTGCTGGAACAGGCATGGTGTGAGTCATGACACTCCTCCAGATTGCAGGGCTTAAACATTAATATAGCATTATTAGGGCAGTGTTTGCTTTAAAGAAAAACACCCTAATGTTTTAGATACTTATGAATATTTTTCTGTTCACAAGAACAAATACTGAACACAGTACAGACACACCTACTCATTTGTACAGTGCCACTAAAGGTGTTCAATTTTGTTGCCATGTTCTAATTATCTCCCTGTTTGTGAGATATAGCCCACCAGAAGAAGAGAGTATTAGTTCATGTCAACTGTAGAAGTTTGGATTTTCTAAAGGGTTTTTTTTGCTTCATGATCATAGAAAGGAAAATTGTAATACAGTACATATTTTCCTTTTCTAAAGGCTTGCCTGCTTTATGGCTCTTTTATTTTATACTTAACGTTCTCTCTTGCTGCCACATAAGAAGCAACCAAGGCAGTATAAATAAAAGCAAAATACACAAAGGCCTATCAAGTTCCTGATCCCTGATGTAGAATCCACAGCAGTAAATCAAGCACTAAACCCTTCCTGTGCAACTTGTGGGAGCCATCAGGTATTTCAGAATACACTTTCTAAAAAAACCTGAAGCAGAGGGCATCTAAAGGAAATACTAAGGACAGAGTCTCATGCCAAATCTACGTTTTTGGTGGTGCTCTTCTCTAGGCTGTGCAGAGTTGTCCCTAAGACTGAGGGTCTGCAGAAGTTCTCTGGCAGACTAGGAGGTAGATGGACAGAATAGAGTGGTGCAGGAAATCTACTCAGACGATTCAAGCCATGACAGTAAATGAGTTTGCTATATAGCCTACAGATGAACTCTCCCATAGAAGCTGTTTCTACAGAACTTCATCTAATTAAAAACTCATTGGATCACAGATGGCAAGAATGAACACGTCTCTGCCTTTTCAGACTCGTCTTTAGGACACTACACTCAGTACTAAGTCTGTATTTTGTTTTCTATTATGCAGTCCAAGCATAAAAGATTCACAGCCATGTATTTATTTAACTACCCAAAACTATGCCAATGCCTGCTGTCAAAACTGTTCTAAGAACGTGAGTTTGGGAGAAATGTGACACTACACCTCACTCATAATTTTCTTCCCTGCTATTCTGCACCCATCCATCCATTTCCCCATTAAACCAACAACTGGCAGAGATCTTTGCTAGCAGAATTACATATACTTCTTTGCCACGACCTGCCTATTTAAAATGCAATTAACTTACAATTGCTTTTTCCCCTCTTTAGTGTTTTTAAAGAGCAAGCCTATCTAAATCAGACTGACCATATTCTGGCCCTTATACCAAACAGTATTAGCTTAGTTGTGAGAATCTAGCAGAACCATGGCTCTGTATACAAGATAGACATTGGCAAGAATTTCTCTCTTTTGCATAAAAGGAAAATTCTGTTGGGTGAAAACTGCAGTCATGGCTTAACACCAGCAAATACTACATCTCAGAAATCAAATCCACTATAAGAGTTTTTGAGGGACAACAGAAGGAGGATGAGGAACAGTGGAGACAAGATACTTCAGATTGAAGCAGTATGGTTTAGAATACCTGTTTTCAGTCACTCAACAGCATTTTTGGTTCTGCTTGACCAACTCAGTAGCTCAGCCTGACTCTTCCTATGTTTAAACAGACGGGTCACCTACAGTAAACATCTATGCATGCAATTTCACCTTTTCTTTTTTCCCCCAACAGGTAGTAATTTGCTTATAAACCAGATACCTTCTCTTTCAATGACTCAAGTAATGCTATAGACACAGGAGTAAACATTTTTTGAGACCAGGTAGCTACCAGTTACAAATAAAGTAGCACCACACATGCTTAAGGGAGAGTAATTCAACTTGCACATGCAGCTGACATGCTAGAGGGAAGAGCTGCTATCCAGAGGGACCTCGATAAGCTTGAGAGCTGGGTCTATGGAAACCTCATGAAGTTCAACAAATCAAAGTACAAAGCCCTATACCTGGGTTGTGGCAATCCCAGACACACCTACAGGCTGGGCAGAGTAGTGATTGAATGCAGCCTTGTAGAGAAGGATTTTAGGGTGATGGCTGAAGACAAACGCAACATGAGCCAGCTATGTGTGCTCACAGCCCAGAAGGCCAAATAAATCCTGGGATGTATCCAAAGGAGCGTGGCCAGCAGGTCGTAGGAGGTGATTCAGCCCCTCTACTCTGCTCTTGTGAGACTCTACCTGGAGTGCTGTGCCCAGTTCTGGACATGGAACTGCTGGAGCAACTCCAGAGGAGGGTCACAAAATTGACTGGAGGACTGGAGCACCATCCCTACAAAGACAGGTTGAGAAAGTTTGGGCTGTTCAACCTGGAGAAGAGAAGGTTCCGTGGAGATCTCATAACCTTTCAGTGTCTGAAGGGGGCCTACAGAGAAGCTGGAGAGGGACTCTTTTTCTGTGGCCTGATTTCAGCCAGGACAGGGTTAAATTTTGTGCAATAGCTGGGAGGGGCACAGCCAGGACCCAAATGTGATAGAACCTCACATCATTGCCAGGGGTGGAGGAAAAAGGACTCTCTGGGAGATGGGTGCTCCTTCCAGTCAGAAACTTGGTGGGCGGAAGCCATCTGGTGCTAGTTTATTGTAGCAGGCTCCACAGAGAGCATCTTTCGATGCGAATCACTTCCTCTTTTGCACACTTTTCTTATTAACATTGCTGATGTTACTGTTCATTTTCTTATCTCATTGCTGTTTACAGTAAATTGTTCTTATCTCAACCCACGATCTTCACCTTTTGTGCCTTCAATTCTCAACTTCATCCCGGTGAAGTGGAAAGGGGAGGAGGAAGCGAGAGCAAGAGACTGGTGTGTGGACTGGGAGAGCCTCAGTGGGGGCACTGAATTGGGGAGTACCATTCCTACAACAGCCTGTAATGACAGGACAAGGAATAACGGGTACAAACTGACGGAGGGGAAATTTAGGTTATATATTAGGAGGAAATTTTTTACTGTAAGGGTGGACAAACACTGAAGCAAGTTGCCCAAGAAAGTTGTGGATGCCCCAACCCTGCCAGTGTTCAAAGACAGGTCAGATAAAGCCTTGAGCAACCTGGTCTTAGTGGGAGGTGTCCCTGCCCATGACGGAGGGGGTTGGGACTAGACGATCTTTAAGGTCCATTTCAGCCCCTTCACATTCTAAGATTCTGTCTCGAACAGTACAAACTGCATTTTTAAGGAAAAACAGTTCTTTAGTTTCCTATTTCTCAAGAAACAGGAAACTAAAGAACTCAAAAGCTAAAATATGTTAATGTTGGGTAAGGATTAAGAAAAATGGCTCATTCTTCATAGATGGTGTCATAGTACCATTTCCTTCAAATGAATGACTTCTTAAAGAACAATCGAAGTCATTACTACTTCAAAAGCAGGATTTGTAAAGATATATCTATTTTATAATGCTATTTAACAGTTTATGTGGAAGATTACACAGTAGCTTTACAGATTGATTCTAGAAAAGCATAGTTTCTTTCAGCCCAGATATCAATACCTTCAGAGAGATTTGTAATCATATTAGCTAGGAATGAAGCCCAGAATTATGAACTTCACCATAATACAATCTAATTCAATTGAAAAATCACTTTTTTCGTATCTGCTCTCTGAACCTTTAAAATGAACACATTTCATGATGTGTCCGAAGTCTTCAGCTCTATTCACTGCAAGAGCTTCATTGTATTAATTCCTTAGTCTTTCCCTCATTAGCATAATCACATCTTCCTATTTCCCCCTCTTCTTCCTAATACATAATCAGTTTCTGAAGTGTTCCCCAGTAAACTGAAGACAGGTACCATTAATGGAGAAAACAGAAACAGTACAAACTATAAAATAAAAGGTTTTGATGAAACTAATAAAAAAAAAATCCAGCTATTATTTTTGAAATATGGAACAAGTTTTCCATGCTTTTTAAATTTAAATTTTTAGATTCAATAAATAAATTTTAAGCCCACAAAATCACTCACATGCAAACAGCTCAAGCCCAGGGGAAAAGCATCAATTGCTTGGCAGGTTAGTTTCAGACACACTAGGCTAAGTATTCACAAAGTCTGACAACAACCTCCTCTAGGGGAAGAAGAGTGAGTCCATAAATTATTTATGTGAACAGTGATAATCTCTAACTTTGCTTAAATATACAAGGAATCAAGTTTTGATGGCCTTTGGGTAGATTATTCAAATTGTGCAATAATAATGTGGTTCTTGCCAGTAAGCCTTTTCTTTTTTTCATCATGGCATCACTTTCCAAAGATAAATACACCAGAAAGAATACCTTCTTACACTTGTAATGGCAGATTTAAATTTACTGTTTTGTCTATTACTACTACTTACTATTCTCATGTAACATGGCATTGCATATTTAATATTCAGAATCCAGTTACATGTATTTCATGTAGTGAGTGGCAGGCCATTGAATTATAAAACATGTTCACAAGATCTTACAGCCAGCAGAAAATTTCTAGGGAAAAAAAAAAAAAAGATACTCTATTGGCTTTGAAATGTTTCTGATTGGCCAAAATTTTGCAAAACCCACATTCAGGTTTCTAATAGAACCCTATCTGAATTCTTGTCCTTTCGGCTTTCATCTTAAGGAACCTGAAAACAACACATTAACTGGAGCAGCCAGATGAAAAGTCCATCTCTATTTCTTGGAATTCTTCATCAGTGCAGCGAGAACTTCACTCCATGAAATTTCGATTGGCAGTTTACATGCATGTTGTAATTAAAGATGATTATGACCTAATTTTGTGGCTCAGGAGTTAAGTAACTCATAACGCAGGAAAACAAGGTTTGCATAAAATTATTATGTTATGAATGCAAAACTGATGGTAGAAAGTATTTTGAAAGAAAGTTCTTTGAACTAAAGCTCTTCTAAAAATTATTTGCAAAGATTAATATTGGATCTTAAGTATTATGCCCTTGTCTAAGGTTAATAATTCCACTTTATTCACTCATAAAGCTCTGACGATTAGCTAGATATGCATGTGTAATATTTGCAGTTGCAAAACTATTCTTAATTAGACTATCTGGTATTCTCAGTAATTAAAACCATACTCATAGCCAACATTTCAAGTGCCTTATTTAGTCTTGAACAGTAGCAAATTTTCACAAGTAATTGCTAGGATGATTTTCACAGTAACTGTTTTGCAGTCTTAACAGTGCTAAACATTTGAGTAAACCTCAGAAAATCCCAGACAGAACAACAGATACAGCAAACCTAGGTATAACTGAATATTTGGGAAAACATGCTTGTGTCCAAAAAAACAAACAACTAAAATATTCTTTTATATTTTCCTGCTTGTGTCAACAACTTAAGCAACAACCTAATTACTCAATAAATATTTTTGGATTAAAAAAATAAATGCTTTTCTGCCAAAGCAAAAAAAACCCCAAAACAAAACAAAAAAACCAACAAACCAAACAAAACCCCAACAAAACACAGGGTTTTACAAAGCAATGTTTCTTCTTATTTCCCATATAAAGGAAATGAGTATTTCCCTTCACCAGGTCTTCGACTGAAAAAAAGAAATGTAAGGAATAGGAAGAAAAGTTGCTGTGTCACTGCTGCAAGACTGGAACTGCCATAACCGATGAGCCCCCTCAGTGGTCATAGCAGTTTTGTCTCAGAAGTCTCTGGTATTGCCTAAAGCCAAAGCCCTGTACAACTTTCATTCATTCTGGCAAACAGCTGAATGACAAGTTGTTTCTTCTATGCAGAACTCTGCATAGAAGTAAACCTATTACACTTCAAGGCATCATAAGTCTTAGAGATTTGATTTATCATTTGGTTCAACTCACTATCTTTCTTGATGGTTTATACAGTGCTGATGTGACTTGAAATTAAAAAAACTCCTCCCCATCGTGTTTCCCAGTCATTCCCATGCTTTTCAAATCTCAGCCATTACCTCAGCCTAAAACGTGTTATTAAAGCAATTAATCCCTAAGCACACACATTTAAGAGCATCTTGTAGTAGTTGAGTTCACCAGGGTAACTAAGCATGGCATAAACAAAAATTTCCTTCTACTGATAGCAGATGTGCTCCATTCCAGCTTAATGCTCCCTGATCTCGTTTAACAGCAGAAGAAAAGTAAAAGAAAGAGGAGTGCATTGGCTTCACATCAGGTACTACTTTGTACACTCTCTCCACTGCTCCTCTTTGCTAGTTTAATCTCATATGTATACCCCCTTATAAATTTTTTTCCAGCACCTGTTTCATAACTTTCCTCTAGACTCTCTATGATTTTGTCTGTCCTTAGCTGCTGTGCAAGATGAAAAGCAATGTATTTGCTCAGTTTTGGACTGTTACTGTACAATTGATTAATTATGTCTTTCTTATGTCAGTAAGTACTATGTAGACTACTACAAAATTCCAACTAATTATTAAATACATAGTTAATTTAACTCAAGGTACAAGCAGAATTCAAGCAAAGAGCATTTTAATTAAATATTATTAAAACTGAATGTTACTAAAACAAGTACTATTAGTAATACAAAAACCAGTGTTAGAAAAATATGTCACCAATAGACACTTGAGAAATTCTAAGCAATCAAAACTAATCAAATGTTGCTTCTCACAAAGCTGAATAACAAATACGGGTTGCAAACGTTAGTAGCAGTAATTGGTGTACATAAAAGTATTGTGATACAGTAAACTGACTAGATTCCTACCAGATCAAAGCAGAAAAAAAAATGTGGATAACGATGACCAAGTCTAATAACAATAGGTATCTCAGTGCTTCTCTCTCTTCTAAACCAGGTATGAGTGAAACTGGGTGATTACAACAACATCCTCTGGGATACCCTCCTTGCCTCTAGCCACACAGACAATAAAATAAAGAAATCTTCAGTAATGTAGTTTTTCCTACATTTTTTCTAGTCTGCCTTTACAGAAGTGTCTGGAAGTAGTGTACCTTTGTCTTTCCTGGACAAAGGCTTGGCTAGGAATTTATCGGCTACAGAGGTAAAGGATACTTCAGATAAATTACTACTATTTAGTGTAGGGATTAATTCCCTTTTTCAAGTATAGTTTGGAACAAAACACTTAGTAATTTGATTTATAGCTGTTGGCTTCAAGAAGACAGCTGGCTTCAACAAGATTACCACATGAGTAATCTGTACTCAATAATTTATTAAATGCTACCTCTCTATATTCACCTACTAAAAACAGAAGCTGCACAAAAAAGGTCAATATAATAGTCTTGAGTGTTTTAACTTTGAACACTGCAATGTCTTTTCCAGCCTAAATAATTCTATGATTGTATACATTGTGGAGCTAAGATTAGATGAATTATCTGAGAAGAAGTCCCCAAAAGCTGTCAAATAAGCAACACAGAATATGCTTAGAGTCTTGCAAATCAGACACAAAATATTAGATCCAATTTTAGAGAAGTACATGGAAAAGTTAAATAATTTGAAAGAAATCTGAACAACGCTTTTAAAGTAGTTTTGTTAGTACCATTTCAGTAAATGAATAGTTGTGGAAAGTACACTTATTAAGGATACAAACATTTTGAAATAACAATTTCTGAAATTCTAACTGTTGTTGAACTAATTTTTTTTTCTAGAAAACATCCCATGTTTTAAGACAATCATCAGTCTTATTTCACAGAAGGGAAACATAAGCATGCAAAGTTTCTAATCCCCTGGAGAAGTGAAAGTCCATTGGCCTACTTTGCATACAGTGTAATCTCTAAAATTCAAGCAAAAAAAACCCCAGTCCATAAAACTTAAATGTACATTTCTTCCTAGACTAAAAATCCTGTTTCTTTGTTCTTCTGTACATACTTTATATTCTAACAAAAATCACAGAAACAGGAATGCTTATGCACACATAACTTCTGTAAACTTGGAGTTAATGGGAGATTTGCCACCCACTACAATGGTGGAAGTAAGCAGGATATTTAATTGCCACATGATGGAACAGCTGATTCCACACAAGATAAATATTTAACTTCTGCTGAAAATATACCTATTTGCCTGGAATGACATTTATACATAAGATTTTTTAACATAAAAGATCAAAAAATAATACAGTCCATGTGGCATACAAAACACAATCTACCACTACTTACAGAATCCTTCCTTCTCAAATTATTACCTTATCTAGTGCCAGAGAACTTTCCTCTGCTTCTGTTGGTCCTTCTGGTAGAGGAGGAGCAGAATCTGGTACTAATCCTGAAGGTTGTTCTTCATATTCTTCTGAAAAGAGGAACCATAATTCGCCATTATTAGAGCCATGAAAGAATTTGTGAACCACCATAACATTACAATCTAGCCAAAACCAGGATATGAATGAAAACAGGTCAAAAATGTTCGAAGGCAAATGTTGTATGAGAATTTATGAAAATTTCTCCCATAAACCTTTATTTATACTAGCAAGTTTAGATTTAAATGTGATTTATATATTGGTTATTGTATAAAAGCATTCACACATTTACCTAAGAACAAAGCCCATACTATTAGGAAGCAGTTGATACTTAACAAATGTATCTTACACATTTCTTTTGATTCAGTAAGTTGACCATCAACTCAATAGCAAATTATTTACCATAGATATTTTTTCCAGTTGGACAACTGCCTCAAAAATTTTGTTTAGGTTTTTTTTGTCGTTTTTTTTCCAGACCATTTTTTTAAGGCCCCCACTGAAGACTCTTCCTTCAGACTTCTCTCTGGGTTATCTTGCAAGGGGGAAAGACAGGGCAAAATGCACAGCATGTACAAGAAGAGGACAATAGGGAAGGGCATAGCAAATCTAACTTTAGTTAACCTGATCAAGTGAGTACAGTGTTATGTTCAAGTGTTTTTTGGGAAAGAGGTTTAAATACTAGATTTCACTTTAAAGACATAGGGAGGAACTAAAAAATGGGGGAAACCATCTTGAGAAATGTTGGGTTAAAAGATTTCTAAATACCAGTATAACTGATAGTTTGATAGTTTAGGAAGGCGAATGAATGTCTTCTGGTGTGCAACCACATGCTGTGTCCACAAGCTGAATATTTACAACTGCCAGCACACTGGCTTCTACAGCAGTGGACTAAGTAGGATGCTTCCTATATTATTTGTTTAAATTCATCTAGGTTTGTCTGTATCAGTTTAATCAAGGCTGTTTTAAAGAAAAGGACCTGGTAGCAAGTTCAATGCTCAGATGGGAGATTTAAACATTACTGTTCCTTAAAAACTTCATACTGAAATTCAGATATTTGGGAACTGAACATTCTCCATTAGAGCAGGGGGAAAATTAAGAATTTGTACAAAAGCTAGATTTAATGGAAATTGCCTAAGAAAACCCCAAGATGTTTGCGAAATTCTCTGATGTGTCCCAAAACATTGCCAAGCTGGGGCATGAATTAGGTGGCTCTGTATTAGAAGAGACAAGGGATCAATCTAGCTGACAGATAATTAAGTCAGTAATAAGCTGACTTATTCCATAAGCTGAAATGTTTAACCAAGTGCAATGGTTAGCTAACTTTATACAACTTTTGTACCACAATAAGTCATCATATGCCACGTGTGTACTACATAAATTCCTGTCTTCAGAACAATAAGCAGAACAACACGGTAAAATCTTGGTGCATCAGTTAAACCCACACCGGTATACCAGGAAGACAGCAGTAAACTTACTTTCACCAGCCACATAATTAGCTGGAAAATAGCCTTGCTGTCCATTTGCTAGGCTGCCAAACCACCAGTTATCATTATCTTTGTATAACACTTGGATAATGTCACTGCGATGGATGGTTAGCTCATCTGATCGATGCGCTGTGTAGTCATAAAGAGCCACTACCTAAAAGAGAGATAAGAACACCACAGCTTTATCACAACCATGCCACAGAGAAAAAAGCGCAACATTCACTTCCTCTTGCAGAAAAGCAGCTGAAACCAAAGCTGCACTTTGGTAAAAGCTGAGGCTGCCTCAAGTTTTGCTAATGGGATCAGGGGTGGTGGGAAAGCAGCAGGAGAGGCAAGATAAAGGACTGTGGGATTGCAGAAATGGTTAAGAACATTCAATTCACTAAGATTAGCTTCAAAACAGCAGCTGTTAGTTTTATAAGCAATTTGCTTGTGAAGCAAAAGGGAAAAAAAAACTTCATACAGTCACTTTCACAGAATTGTTACACCACCTTCAGATCCCATTCTCTGTGTGCTCATGAAGCATATGTGTTTGAATAAATACTTCAACAGTATGACAGCTTTATCCAAGGAAAAATGTAATACAAAAAGACACTGCAAAGTTTTGCTTTGATCACTCCATTTTTTCTTTTTTCTTTTCTTTTTTTAAATTTGTTTTGTTTAGCAGTAAGTATTTGGATATACAATTTTATAAATATCTGTAAAAATAGTTTTTATTCTATTTCACATAATAAATCTATTTGACAGTGAAATTCAGCACAGCTATACTTCTATGAAAAAGAGTACTAACAATCATCAGGACCATGCATACTACATATAATAAACTAATAGAAGCCTGCTTTCTACCGTGAATATGAAAATATCAAGTTCAATTTCTTATTTATTTCCTATGCTCTATGAACAAAAATCTGTCCTAGTGAACTCTGAGTAAAAAAGCATGAACAAAATACAAATGAATGGAAAGAATAAGGGAATTGCTCACTTCCTTCACCATAAGTGAAGAGCAAAATTATGACCTATTTTACACAGAATGCTGCTTCCCTACCGACAATCTTCACCTCATATTCCTCACAAAATCATAAGCAGAGGTCAGAAACAGGGATCATTAGGCACAATAGAAGGGTTAACGGGATTGAAAGAGACAGCAAAGTTATGATGATATGGACAGAAAAAAACCCCTTCTTTTTTATCACTCCTGCATGCATTAAAATGCTGACTGCTGAATTCCACAATGCTTTTTTATGTTTGTATTTCTGCTTTGCACAAGATCACCTGCGAGTTGCGTGTGTAAAAATCCGGCCAATGTCACTTTTATTTTCATAATTCCATGTCACCAATTAAACAGATTAAATCAGTTATGAATGGGAGAAGATGAAAATGATTCTACCATTGTAAATTCTATGTGGCAATTTGTGAGCTGGTCAGCACCAAAGAATTAGTATCAGCATAGTTTTCAGTAGACAGGAAACTCACCTAAATATGCATTCAGTAGTCCTGAATTTACATAAAGAAGGTAAACTATGAAATGTGTTTTATCATAACTCTCCTCCCTGCATTAGGAAAGCTAACAGTAATTACAGGAGATGTTGGCATTACTGAAATATGAACTGTAGAACAGAACCAAACTAAACCACACTAATGAGCACCATGACCATGTCCAGTAAGAGGTGCTCTAACAATGCCCAGTTCAGTTAAGTGGCAATCTCATGAAAACCGTAAGGTCACTTAAGGTAAAAAAACCCAAAACACAAACAGGAATGTAGGAATGCAACACTAATTACTTGGCAGCATGAAAAACAATGGAAGGCAGAGCACCAACTACTCTGTTTTGCAGTGTCTTTTGCAAGATACTTCTGATGGACATGTTGTGTTTTTTGGAAAAAATTACAAAAATTCAGTCACATGGAAACTGCCATTCAAACCAATCAAGCAAGTCCTACTGGCTGTTTCTCAGAAATAAGACATTAATATACCAATGTAATACCACTGGTTTAGTAAGCCTGACAATTTGAATAAAATGTGGAAATTGCCATTATATTCTCTGTCAACACATGGTCAGAAAAATGACCGTAACAGGATATAAGAAATGCACCTCAGAACCAGGGAAGAATGTAAACCACTCACAATTACACCTAAAGCAGTGGACTTTCTTCTGGTGTGAAATTTAAAGATTTGTCAAGTTCTATTTGCTTCAAAGTCCAAGCAAAAAATAAAAAACCTATATTCAACAAAAATTCACAAAATTTTTTTTCAAGATTGATATAAACCCAGAAGTAATGTAGTTATACAGTTATGAACATCTTTGTAAGAACTACAAAATCTACAGTGTAAAAAAAAAGAATGTCCTTGGGATCATGCTAAAAATGGGGCATGCTTTCAAAAGCAGACACAGTATAACAGGTAGAGAAGATACTGCAAAAAATTACATAATACTTACTGTCTCTTGCCCGGGTGGACAATTGTTTCCTCCTCCCACTCCCAGTGCAGTCACGCTGTCATCATTCTAGAAGAATAAGTTGTTTTAAATTTTAATATGAAGCATTTTGGTAAACTATGATTGAATTTTCATTTCTCCTGCAAGATAGTAAGAATTATCTGCAACAAAATGCTTTTTTCAAAAAAGAAAAAGCAGAAGTAATGTTAAGCAACACTGAGTAATATTGGCTATTGGCTGGTAGATGTTTAGAAAAAGATATTAAATTTCTCAAGTATGTACACTGCACTAAAGACACAGCTGGACTGATGGCTAGGCAGTCCAAGTTTCTTTGCATTGCAAACACCACAGCAGATATTTAAGAAGTTGTTGCAGTGAACTTTACCTCTGAACCAGTATGCAAAAGATGTCCCTTCCATATAATGGAATAATAATAATAATTTTAATAATAAAGGGAATGGAATAATAATAATTTTAGGGTGGTCTTAATAACCAGTATTTTAATTCAAATTGTTCTATCCATACCACTTGCTCTTCAGACTTCCAATGAATTCAAAAGAACAGTAGATATATATTGCAATATAGGATAAGGCTGCACCTTAAAAAAATTAATTTTTGTAAAATAATCAAATGCTTAAGCTGAAAAAAGATTTAGAATAGAAAAATTATGAAAATGAGCAGAGGAACAACAAACTAGGGGAAAAAAGTAAGAGCTGGAAGTCCTTTGCTGGTGTTACTTCATTTTTTTTCAATGGTCTATCTTCACAAACGGGAAACCAATTTTCCCTTGATTTTGTGCACATCAAAGGAGACACGCTACCATACAGAATAGAAATATTACACAGCAATTAAAATATTTTAGAAGCATCAAATGTGTGCTTTGTGAAGTCAACATTTCCACCTCTAACAGATACACTACATTATAACCATTTAAATCTGAAAATTTTTATCCAACATACTTTTCCATATTTTACAGCCACTCCTTTATATATCTTTTGCATTAACTTCTTTCTCTTCTGCTTTTAAAAAATACATCTAAAATGTATTGTTCTTTTTACTTTCAATGTTTGGGGTTTTTTAGTTTTTATTATGGTGGTCCAAGAAACATCATTACAAATAACAGGGAAAATCCTTGTAAATCCTCAGTAGAATAAATGCCATTCTTGTGAACAGGGATTACTGCCCTCAGTGTTGTTTTCATAATTTAGCTGGGCTTATCCCATATGGGAAAGAAACCACTGACTATCCTGAATTCCATCCAGTCTCCACATTGTGTTGGTACTGCCACAGTAGTTGCAGACACACACAGCAGTTACAGATGAACGCAGTATAAAAGCGAACAGTTGCACTCAGTTCTTATCATCTACCAGAACATCTAAGCCTACCACCTAAAGAGCTCTGAATAATTATGTACATGCACAGAAGGAAAAAAAAGAAAAAAGTGTAACTACCTGATTTGATAAACAAATTTTGAACAAAGACTGGTGGAGCTGCAGTTCAGAGTACACTGCTTGTTCAGTGGTCTATTGGTAGTCAGCACTGCTCTACAAGTTTCAGCTAATTCTTATTTTCCATTCTCAAGGTTAAGAGAACTGTGCAGGCAATGTACTTAGCCTGTGGGATGGGAGTGCCTCCTGTTGCTCAAAAATGATTCATCAGAATTACTAGCAGTATTATTAGGTATCTAGTTCAGGTACTCATATTGCCCCATTATTGTGTCTCAATCTGTCTGTCTCTCTCTCTTTTTTTAATAAAGTATTTATGTGGCTCTCAAACACTGGAGAATAGCTTGAAGAGAGCAAGCTGTGTGGAAATAACAAGCTAACATCTATGAGTCACCCCTAGACTATGCTGAATGTTCTCAGACACTGCCTTCAACTTTTAAAGGCAACAACAATCCAAAGAGGTGCCTCTTGAGGTGCTCTGAGTACGTCACCAGCTGCACACACCTCTACCTCCAGCTGTCCAGGGCAATTGCCATGGCTGCCTACCACACACATAGCGACTGCAAGGCTGCCTCTAGTGTGCCAGCCATCCCTCAAGTAGTGCCCAGCCATTCCTCAAATAGTGCCAAGTACCAGTTACACCACAAGAAACACCCAACAAAAACTAGTGGCCTTTCAGCTTCGAAACAACATTTTTTAAATGCTGTGTCACAAGATCAAGGCATGTTTTCAGGATTTCAACAAAGCAACAGGCATACTGAATGGTATGAATACATCATTTTTAATACAATATTAATGTCTCTTTATTTTCAGGCAGGATGGAAACTAGCTAATTCTTGCACTGGAACAGATGTGGGGCTATAGCTATCTTTTGAGGAGTTGGTCATTTTGGGAGGCAGTCCATCTGTGAGAAACAGAAACAAAATGCTTGCTGAAAAAGTGTGCCATGTCACACTGACTGTGGTTGAACAAAGCTGTTATGAGCTTTTAGCATTAAGGAACATCCTCAGAGGAAGATATATAGATCCATCACCTGATGCAGAGTTCTAGACTATGGAGTATCACACTGGTTATCCATGACTAACTCACTTAGATACTCTTGACATTTCTAACTCAAAACCAAACAAAAATGTTTCAAGATGCTGACACAAAAGAGAACATTGCAAGTGAAAGTAACCTGATCCATTGTTGTATCAAGTTTTATCGATTCCAGATAATAGCCCTAATGAGAATGTTTATGGCTTCTTTTTAATGGGTTAGTTTCAGTGATTGCTCAAATGGAGGTCTTCTTTTTTTGATGCAGATGTATAGTGGCCAACAGGATTTGGGCATTAGATAGCACTCATTCCCTTCAGAGAAGGAGCACTGAGAAAGAGCAAGTGATACCTTATTGCTGCCTTTTCTGTAAAAATCTCAGCATTTCATGTCTACTACTGAACCAATATACTTCAATTACCACAATGTGAAAATTTAAAGAAAAACAAGTAAATTCTAATGATTCATATAGTTTCATGGGCTTCCTCCTAAATTGTAAACATATTCTTCATTGTAACAGAAAAAAAATACAGATTAAGTCCCACTTCGAATTAACCATTAACTCTTAATAACAGCACCTGGAAAATAAGCTTTTCTAAGATTAATTTTAGGCAGACTCTACACATACTGGGGTGAACCCCAGTGTGTATGCACACAGGGCCAAAGCCACCCTCCCTCCTTTTCCCATCAGTGACAGACTCAGGGACATGAAGAAGGACAAACATCTATTTCCAGGATGCTTCACAGTAGCACTGCCTCCCTCCACTCCACCCCTCCATATCTGCTACCTGACATAGTGTAAGAGAAACTGGGAATACTACTTATGCAAACACTCCAGAAAAAAATCACAAGGAATTTGTGTTACAACGTCTCTTGTCTGTCCAGTAAATCTGTGCCTCAGTGTGAAATAGCCAACATTCTGAGGCTGTTACCTTTTGCGAATTTCTTTGGTTGCTGCTTTTGTTTCTTGATTTGTTTTTTTTTAAAGGAGAAAGAATAAGAAATTAATTTATAGAGCCTGATTGAAAACCCTTGGTTGGCTTAAGAGTTAATATGGAAAATATTTAAAAATTCTACAGAATAAATCTGAGATTTTACTGTTGCTCCATTGTCTTTTTCCTTAAGATCCTAAAGGTTAGAGAGTTACTTAATTGTCTCCTCCCCTAAGAATGCAATCTCTTTACTCCAGTAAATGAAGTTTTAAATTAAATGCTATGTAAGTTGAGACTTAGAAGAAAACAGCTGGACACTGTTAGCACTTTCGTATTCTGTTTTCATTCTCTAGTCCTAGCTCAGGACAACTAACTATAAATTTAGTCTATGGGAAACAGAAATATAAATACTAGTATTAATAGCTAAATTAAAATTATGATAAAAGTATCAACTGGCAAGAATGATAAACTCTTCTTCAGTCACAATTAATCTGTCTGTAGACACTGTAAAGTTACTTCCTTTAGGCTTCAGATGACTACAATCCTGATTTGATTACAGCCTTTCAATATTTAATAAGCATGGGAATCTATAATTTGCCTAGAGGAAGAAAGGACCAAAACTGCACCAGGCTGCACTTTATTGAAATCTGCAATATACAAACAGAAATCAGAAATGCAAACACAGCTGCTGCAGTAAAACTTACAAGGATTTAAAAAAAAAAAAAAAGAGAGAGAGAGAAAAGAAAAAAGGGAAAAAGATCAATTCAAAAGCATGTGAAATACTCCAGCTCCTGAAATGATTCAAAACCTCCCCAACTATATTTCTAAAAATGCTAGTTTTTGATATTAATTACTTGGTTAACCTCCACTTATATATATTTTAATGCATTTATAACAGAAAAAATAAAAAAAAGTTCAAAACCTTAATTTAGCCCTCTCAGAAAAAACTATTTAAAATTAGTTGTTACTTAGCATTTCACAAAACAGTTGGTCCTACAAATGTTTATCAAGCTTGCTGTGGTGGAGAACACTACAGTACTGGCTGAACAATATGTATTTTTCCCTAAAAAATTACATAGTGATGACAAAAAATTTGAAAACATGAAAATAGGAATCATTTAGCAACTAACACAACACTAACATAAAACCATGCTTTCCAAATTTCTTAGTGAATCCTATGTATCTTACAAGATTTCCACAATTGTCTTAACAGGTTCTGTTAAAAAAGGTCCAAAAATCCAAACAAATCCCCTAACTGAAACTGTAAAACAGATATAGATGACCCACGTTAATTTATGTCCATTTATAATATTTCTTTCAAGAATTAAAATTAGTGCAATTACAACAGAATATAAAACCATGGCATTCTGTCCATGGGAGCAGGAGGATCAACATCTTTTGTACAACAGGCCCACCTTCATGGAGACAGAAATGCATTCAGTATTTAGAAGCATCACTTGTTCTTTCTTCACTAGTTTCTCCATATATTTTGTGTTTAATACAGGTTCATCATATGTATAGTTGCAATTAATGGCATTTACAGATTCTGTTGGATTTTTATTATGGTGATCAGGAAACCAGAAATAAAGAAAGGAACGAATATAATTAGGAGAAGTTTACAATCAATCTTTAATAGATAAGCAATTAAGTAAACAGAGGATAGCTGTGATTTAACTTGTTACAAAAAGATGAAGTAAACAATGAAAACATGGTGCTGCAATGAGAATTTCATTCCAAGTTATTGTCTTAGCTTTTCTCTCAGCTACTCATCCATGTCTGTTTTCTTAGTAAAAACAAAAAAATGGGAGCATGATTGTATTTTATTTATTTCTGAACAACAAAAATTAAATAATGAAAAAATATAAAGCTTTTGATTTGCAGATATCTGATCTCACTACCAGCTGGTTACAGCATAAGCTAATTTGCCCATGTAGACAATTGGTTTGAAGATACCTCTTTTCTGAATAAAGACAGGATAAAAAAAAAACATCTCTCTACAATGAGAACTTGTGAATAATGACATTTTATACTTAAACATCAATTTAAAAAAAATGCAAAGAGAGAATTCCTTACCTTCTGTAGTCTACCCAATAGTGTTCGACTAAGAGGATTTCCTACTGGGCTGAAGCACCCTGTGAAAAGAAAAGGCTATGAATTTTCTGCTTGTTATCCTTTTCCATCGAATAAACCATTTTATTTTAAAATCATTATGTTAGCAGGGTATGTTTGACAAAGTTCTAATGAAAAGCAGCAGCATCTTTCAGTCACAACTATGCATCCTTCAGTCAGGAACAGCTGGAGGGTTTATTTAACTAACAGACCTGACACAAGGTTAACTAATCCAATATTTCCATTCAAATGATTTGGAGAAGTAGCTCAAGCTACGTCCACATGCCACCTCGTGCTCAAAGCTGACACTATTATCTAGGCTGTATTGCTTTTCTCTTCATTGAATTTCCAAGTAATGCATACAAAGTTTTCCAACAGAAATGATCACAAAAATTCACAAAGGAATTACTTCCTTATTTTATCTGAAAGAATAACTATTCCTATTCAGTAGTCCCCTTTGATCATCTGAGTTCCTATCACAACACATCTTGCTGTTTATTTTATTCACTCTCTACATAGCACACTTGAACAAGTACTTGTAAATTCTTTTCTTTTCAGACTATTATGTTAACTACTAAGCTCAGGAAAATCCTTTCATCATCTATGGATTTATCTTTTTGTTATTGGTCTCCTCAGCTGTACACTTAAGAAAACATCTTAAAAAGAAAAGATACAAAAAAAATCTGAAAATCGTTGAACACGACAGTGAAAAATGCAACCGCTTCACTGGAGAACAGTTTCTTAAGTACAGAAATGCCAGGCAACACAGAGTTAACCTCACTGGATTTTCTCTGTGAGACACTAGCTTTGAAACAAGTTTTGTTTTTAAAGAAAAATAAGTTCTGAAAACCCTTTTCATTTGCCACACCAAAAACCTGCTTTTGAGGAGTCCAGTATCTGAATAAAGAGGACTTTTCAGATTCAGATCCCCATGTACTGGCAGAGCTCCACAAGGAAACTTGCACAACTCCACCTACAGTATACTTTCTAAAGCCTAGTGGTTTTGACTTTCACAGGAGATTTACTCATAAATGTTTAATCATTAAGATATTAAGATATTTCTAACTAGATGAAAAGCTGCAAGCTCAAATAACTGCAGTTAAACCATGCTCCTGCAAATCTGAATGTGACTAATCTCTTACTTATGAGAAATCCTAAATACATGCAATGATGGATTATTCAGCTTCATTTATGAATTAAAAACATTTTGATCCTAATAATTTCAAAAATCTTGTACAAATTTTGAAATATTTTATTTTGAAAGGCTTACTTTGCTTTTATTACTTTTTCCCACCTCCTTTAAGAAGAAAGAGACGAGAAGGTAAACCATTTTCTGAATTCAACCCATATTAAAGACAGTAGTCCTGAAGGCAACCATTTTTCAAATAAGCTACTTGCCAAAACATTTGTTCAGCACTAACCAAAAGTCAGTGGGGATATTATGTTTGTAAACATATTACTCCTATTAATATTGTTATCTACACACTCACAGAGTCAGAAAAAATGATGCTACAGAGATGACACAACATATGGACATACTGTCACATATACATTGTACCAAATCTTTGAATAAAAAACAAACTGAAAACCAATAAAATGTCTGCATGATAAACATTTTTATTTTTTTAGACAGTCAATTTGAGCATGGGATTGTTATGCCAACTCACACAAATCCATACTAAGATAAAAGACATACAAAATATTTGATAAAAACAATTGTTTGTCTGGAAAAATATTCAAGTTTTAATTAAAAACAACATTAATCTGCATCTTTATCAGTGACAACACTGACCTTCATATTTTTGTAAGGAAAACACACATTACTTCCAAGTGCTCCTGGACGGTACGCTTATGCATGTCAGTATTCCTATGCAGCCTTTATATATTCAGCTGCTTCTCAGGTGAAAAATGTATGGTTAGACCAATATTCCCAATTAAGCCCCCATAAAGGGCAGCACAGACCTGCTACACTGCAAGCATAGGACAGAGACAGATGTGTAACTCAAAGATATAAGGAGGGCTGTAAAGAATTCTAGAAGCTGGCACCGGTTCAGACTCAAGTGTTTTCCATGACTAGAGACAAAACAAACAGAAAATTCTTATTACTTTGCTTGAAGTATAAACAGATCACAGCACACCTGGGCACAAATACTCTATGTTCATGCTATTGGTTACCCCAAAGTAGGCTTTAGTGTTATCTGTTACCTGGTTTTAATTATCAGGCATTCCTTTAGTAGCCCCTACATTCAAAAGGGTCATATTAAAAAATGCCAACCAAACCAAACAAACACAAACCAACAACAAACCTGTTCAAACATTCCTCATTCACAAAACAAGTTCCATTCAGCAAGCAAGGGAATATCCATCCCTCATTCCCCAAATGAAGCAGTAGAATTTTAAAGCAATGTTCCACAGCTACAGGCTTGATATGGTTCCATGCTTGATGAAGCATGTAAATGACATCAAGCAGGTGTGACTAACAGCCTCAGCAGTGCTTGCTTTGGTTCTCTCTCATCCAGGCTGTACATGCTTTTCAACTACTATATTGAAACTGAGCTCTGGATTCCAGGACATTGCCACTTCATCTAAAAATTAAGTTCACAGGCCACCGTGACCTGCTGGGACTTTTGCTTAGTCTGAGCTTACAAAAAGGTCATTAAATCCCTTGCAAGGTCAAGCCCAAAACAATCCCAACACCCAGCATAGTCTAGATTGTTCTATTTTAACGATGCTTCAGAATCACTAATGGAGAAGCATTTTTATTGATGCAGATGTTTTACTTGTACTCTCCAACAATCTTCTTTCTTATCTGCTGTCCTCACCTTCAAAATCATATACATCTGGAGAAGCTAATCTTCTCTATGAAAGTCTCAACATGCGGATTACTGCATTTCCTATTACTCTGCATTGATTCTTCAGTGGTTTCCTTTACATGGAATTTAACATGAGAAGAACATATTACTTCTAGGAGAACTTACTGCTAATGTCTAGCTGCAAATCAGGCATCTCAAAAGGATAGATGCTAATCTTCTACCTCAAATGATCAGAATTTTCACATCGACACAATTTAACGGCAGGACAGTTCCTCTTTAGGGTCCACATAATCCTATTGTTATGTGAGCCTATCAAAGAACTGGTTTGAAAAACAGTGTATCTGTCTGCCTTGAGAGGAGCTGAAACTATGGTAGTTTCCTGTACAATTTGAACAGTGAACTGAAAGTGTATCCTCAGTTCCCCTTGGTCACTTCTGGCAATTTATTCTTCTGCAACCTAGCGGAAAGAAGACAGAAGCCAAGCAGTTGTCCAGTCCAAAATATGTCTGTAATACTAAGTCCCCAGTTTTATTGCATGCTTCCAATGAAAAGCTATCCTCTGATAAACACATCAGCGTGATCAAATTCTAAGTAGTTGGACTGAAATGCACAAAGTAAATGAGTTCACTACCAAACAGACTTATATCGAAATTGATATGACAGGAGCAACAGTGCCCCAGAATAGCACTTGTAATAATTAAGAACACTTCCTTTGAAATAACAGCATCTTTAGTGATTTTGTTTTAAACTAATAACATAAGAGGTGGAATAGGGAAAGAAGTCTTTCTAGGCAGTCATATAATCTCACTATTATCCTACTGGACTGTCTATAACCACCTAATGTAAAATTTTTTTGCAAAAAAAATGCTTTTTAAAAATATGTTAAGGGAACATTTATTACAGAACTCCTGTTTTAATGAACTTTTCAAAAGAAGACATTTTCTCACTTTCTGAAATGTTCTTGATAAATTAATTTTTAAATTACTAAAGGCATTTGAACATAATAAATCTCCAAGGATTCCAGTCATATAGAATCTACAGTTAATGAAATCATCCAAAAAATCCATCCTGGAAAATTTTGAGAAAATCACAGAGCGAAGGACAAATATATATCTAAGAAAACTGAAATATGCTAATATTCAGACATCTCTGTGACAAATATGTCTAAAGCATGCAGAGAGAAAAAAAATCTTACCTACTCTAGCTATACATTATTCTATTTTTAACTGAGTTTTACTTTAGGTTTATACTAATTGCTAATGTCTCAAAAACCACAAAGAAAATCCTGGAAGACATGAAAACAAACAATGCCTCTAGGAAATGGTATTTCTTACTGCAGACATTCTTATGAATTATATCATGGTCTCTTGCAACACAGTGTAGTTAAAATACACCCAATTAAATAACAAACACTGGAAAAAATATGAGATGAGTATGTGTAGATCAGCTCACTCCTCTTCCTACTCCTCTTCTGTGGCTTTAAAACTGTTTCCAGTACTGACAATCATGCTTGCAGCACAGTCACAGTAGTATGACCAAAAGTATGACCTTAACGACCAAATGATCTTTTAATATGCACTATAATCTCTACTTTGGGTTCCAAAGGTTACAAAGGAAAGTTAAGAGGTTTTTAAAGTGAAAGCTTTCAGCTATTTCTGCAACTTCATTTTTCAAACTATGTATAATGTAAGGGAATTAAGATAATTTTGTAATGATCTAAATATATATTAATCTTCCCTCAAAGACTTTATCTTCAAACCAATTATGCTCAAATAGATCAAACAGAATTCATTACATAAAAAGATGGTTTATATACTGGATAGGAACCTGTTTTCCTTTATTTAAACACAGGATCACAAATACATTTAAAACCTACTATAAACATTTTCAGATGCAGTCCACACAAAATGAAAGAAGTGGATGCAGTACTTAACACAAGCATATCTTTTTGTTTTACCATTGCTTTAGGTGAAAACCCACCTCCAACTCTGTTCTACATAACTTAGTCTAGCACCTATGATTATGAAGACATTCCAGACTGAACAGGAGAATTGATAGGACCAAAGCATATTGAAAATTGTTTTAGTGAAGTTTAATCTGTATCATAGCGACAGGACAAGAAGAAATGGTCTCAAAATGCATTAGGGCAGGTTCAGGTTCGACATCAGAAAGAATTTCTTCATGGAGGGGGTTGTTAAGCATTGGAATGGGCTGCCCAGGGAGGTGGTGGAGTCACCGTCCCTGGAAGTGCTCAAGAAATGACTGGATGTGACACTTAGTGCCATGGTCTAATTGACAAGGTGACTCTTGGTAAAGCTTGAATTCAGTGATCTTGTAGGCCTTTTCCAAACTAAAGAATGCTGTGATTCTGTGATCTTGCAAACCACTTAAAATATATTTGCCTAAAACAGGCAGTTCTCACATGCTGTATATACAAAGGTGCTGTGATGGCAACATTACTGAATGCAAAGGTCTTCTACGAACACCTGTAAGATCCTTGCAGTGTATTCTGCACTGACAGAAGTCTACTCAGTGTCAGCCCATGCCATTACTAGCACTCTCCTTTTCTCTTCCCCACCATAATTTTCTATCAAAGCATCTGGAAAAGGTTGAACTATCTCCTCAATGTCATTCTCATTTTCTAAGTGGGGTTCCAATTTATTAACCTAAATCTACCCACTTAAAACCAAAACCCAGAATCTATAAGACAACTAGAATCCCTCCCTGTTTACTGTCTCACCTTGTATAAGTTATAGAGAAATATCTGTTAATTTATTTTGCTCATTGGATACGAGAGCTGTTTACAAGCTATATACGTTTCATTAAAATGAGAGACTAAAAATCTCTGGCAGCTGTACTGCCAGATGTCACTCCCCCAGTTAGTGGAGATTGATCTAGATGGCAGCCATAAAAAAACCTCTCCAAGTTCAGCTGAAACAGGTGTGCTGATAAGTGGAAAAGCTTAACTTGTTTTTTTTCCCTTCCCCATCACTATTAATACAATGAAAACTTGTAAACAAACACAATAATCTTGGGAAATTATGTCAATAGATCAGGCGTTGTTCACCATTCAAAATATTACACTATATAGAAAAGTCTGTACAGAAGGATAAGCTTTCTATGAAAAAGTAATGTTTACCTTTTCAATCAACTGTTTACTAAACATGGTATGAAAAAGAGTTATCTAGAAAACAACCTCTAGAGAGTTACACAATTCAGGACCACGCAGTTCCATACATTGCGCTGCAGCTTCTTTAACGCAGCATGTGATTTCCCAGGGGATGTCCCAGCTGCAGCTACTAGGAGAACACTGGGTTCCCAAACCGTGAGCAAGTCACAGTTTTCCTGAACTGAGAGACACAACTGCTCTAGTGTGCTTTAACACATTAACCTCCTTATCAAAGGACTGATGCAGTTACCTCTAGCTAATGCATCTGGTTGTCTGATTCCACAGCTCAAGTGACCAAGTAGTTTGTCCTTGCAGCAGAGTTAAGTGAACACTGGAGCAGTGGAACAGAGCAAGGCTTAAATTCACACCTGTAGATCAACAGAGAGATACCTTTGCTGTAACATCAACCAATTCCAGTCCTCATATAAGAAACCTCAGAATCAGACAGCACTAACATGAAAACACTATGCTTCTGGCAGTGCCAGATCCCACAACATAATTATATCTCTCATCAGCCAAAAGAATGCAGAGAGATATTCATTCAAGGTTAGCCATAATTTTCATTCCTGGTTCAAGGTATACAAGGGCACATACATGTGTTTGCTCTGAGAATAATCCTCCACATGGAGGACTATAGAAATTGTCTGTCCCTGGCTTTGGGTTTCATTTGAAAACATTTATTCTGTACTTAGGCACAATGAAGAGGCAGAATTGGGCCCCTATTTACCAAAAGCATAATGAAGTAAAAACTATTGCATCACAAAAACAATTAAAAAATCCAACTTTTTAATTAGAGATTAAAATCAAATACATTTAGCAGCCTACACACCCACCTAATTATTTCTGAGTAATCTTATCAAACCATCATCTTACATTTTTCTCGCAAATGTTAAGTTTCTACAGTACCATATATAAACAATGCAAGTAGTAGCACATGTCCCAAGCATTCTTTTGAAGTAAAGAACATTTATTGAATTCATGCTAATCAGGAACATGCTAATTTACGACAACTTCTAACATTACATCACAATGGCAGTAGATATCACTGAAAATGAGCAGAGGTTATAGTATCCAGTTGTTTCTTTCTACAGCTTGGAGAACAGAAAATGATTCTACAGCAAACATCAATAAGCCTGCACAGATACCATCATTTTTCTGAAATCAGATTGGCAGCATTATTTACAAGTTTTTAGATAGCAGATAAAAAAGATGTAAGGAAAATGCAGACTATGACGCATTCTTTGTATTAACAAGAATTATTTTTCTTCCAGTGCTGCAGATATCCTGAGAAAATAATTATTAGTTTTGCTAACCTCGTGGACTATTTAAAAGCAAACAAACCAAAATAAAATAGAAAAGAAACTTATTTTGTATTCTATTACATGTAGATGGTGCTCCCTATCAAAAAATACTTAATGAAATATAAAATCTGCAGTCCCTTGGAATTGTAGATGCCCAACACTGAAGCAGCAACCTTCACTTTTGGGTTTAGTAGTATTTTTGCTTCTGCTTTAACTTACCCTCCCTGAATCAGAGGAAATGGAGTTCTTAAGCATGATTTATGATTATCTGCTTTCTAAAAATATGTAGAACAGTTAAATTTTATTTATTAATACAGATAATTCCTATGTAATACAGTTAAATAGAATTTAACTGTCTGCAACTCTCAAAGTCAAGTATCTTATGGCCTCATGACTCTACTCGTGTCTTTAAAAAAACATACTTAATTACAGACAAAAGACAAAGAATGAAAATTATGCAAGGAAGGAAAACAAAGTAATTTTTTGCATGGTTCTTTCCACAACAGGAATTCAGCATTGGCTAGTTACTCACAGTTACTTAAATGAAACTAGCTTGCCAGTCTACAAGTGGAAAGCTGTAAGAAAATATGTTTAGAATACCACAAATAAATTTCAAAATTAGCCATTAACCCATTTTTGCAATGCAAAGTCTTGTCAGCTAAGTAAAAACAACCAGTTACTGCATAAACTACTGAATTTCTATATTACCAATAAGCCTTACGTTGTCAAATCACATACTGACTGGAAAAAAATATAAAGAAAAATTCAAATCTTGTAACTGCTTGAAGAACTTGTGTAGCATTTTCCTAACATTTACATTCAAGGTAAAATAGTATCACCAACATCATGTGCAATATGCTGGAAAAAATAAGTCAACTTGATATTTCAGGTCTTTATCATGACCAGAATAGCCACTACTTTCTCTATGACATAAGCACTTTCAGCCAGTACTGAATATTAATTTTGACAAAGTATTACCAGAAAATTCCATGAAATAGCCAAACAACTCATACATTATCAAACTTGAAAAATGCAGGACAATTGGCAGACACCATACTAGGAAACCATTACATCAGATTTTTAATTTGGACTCAAATCAAAACAGTAAGGAAAAAACTTCATGGCAAACATACTTCTATATTCAGAAATAAAAAATCACGTCTTTAAAACATACTCCCAAGTTTACTTTCCATTTTGTAGTTCAGAAATTAGAGTGGCCAGATATTTCATGGAAATATGTGTGGTGAAACCACACTACTCCATGAGAGTTTTCCCACATGCACACTTTTTGAGTTTTCATAAAATTCAAACCACTTTTTGAAAGAGTTTTTCTACATATCAGTGATTAGAACATGTATGAATAAGAAAGCGCCTTCTAATTAGTATCCAACTGTATAGGATTATAAAATAATGGCCTTCAACCACTTTGGTAACAAAAATCTGAATATACTTCCTTGTAAATAACATACAGAAAAGCACTTGAGACTAATATTGATATCATCTGTTACAGAGGAAAATATACTGAAATGTTATGCCCAACATTAAAGCAACACATTGGAGATCCAGCTGGGCAGATTTCAATGAGACTGATTTTTCTGTTTCCTTTACCTACAAGGTTTTTAGAATGCAACAGCAACCTGTTATTGCTTTTATAGCAGTGGATTTTTAGATTGTTTGGGTCTTAGGTGGGGGATACGCAAAAAGAACAAAGCATGGAAAATGTTTGCAATGAACATAATTAGAAGGCAATACTCCCTTTAATTTACAACAGTGGTACCTGATTTGAAAGAAAAATGAAGGAAAATCAATACAGGCAGATTCATAAAGACTGGCTGTGCCCAGCTTTAAGCTAAGAACATATTTCTAAAACTCTGGATTATAGTGGAGGGAACAGAATTCTCTTCAAGGTTCAATCAGGAGGAAAAAATGCTACAGCTGGGATTAGAAGACAGTAAGACTTTTCACTATTTCAGTGGCAAGCCAGAATATAGAAGTAACAGTCCCATCCAGTGAATTAGTATCTTGTTTGTATAGGAATTTTGCAAGCAAAACTATTTGCATAGCAAATCTAAAGATGTAAGCAAAAATAAGAATGACAATTAAATTCTGAATGAAGAAATACTATTTGACTAAATATTTTTTACAGTATCATGAAATACAATTTAAGTACTTAATACATTGCCATACCATCTTTTTTCACATCATCACATAGGTAGTGCCAACCAGTTAAAAACTACAGTACTTTAACACATAACCCTAATCATATGACCCATCCACTCCAGTTTGACCACCAGTTGCAGCTAAGATCACTACTGACTATGCTCAGACAGCATCTCCAATAAACCAAAACCCAGACAAATGCAGCAAGTGCTAAGTTTTCATATTCATCAGTAAGAGGAAGGTGATTAAGGTCTGAATATTCAAGGACAGGAAATTCTTCTCCATAGCCTTTTCTAAAAGGAACCATCCATTTCTATGCATTATGAATGATATCTGAGTTTCTTTAAAACTGACTTCATCGCCAATTGCTACAAGCATTTGCTTCTTCAAAAGGACCAAACAACTGAAAACCACAGAAAATTGCCTAGTAACACTCTTAAATTTGGAAGTCTCAAAGCATATGTTTTAATAGCCTTATTCAGTAAACCTTCCTAGATGGTTTTTGCACACACTTACGTGCCAATTATTAACTCAAGAACTGGTGATACAGACAATTCTGGACACACCTTGTTCTCTTTCAGTGATTCCTGGAACTTACTCTGAAAATTGTTTTGGTAAGAAAAGTTGATTTGCAGGAAGAGTCTTAATTGCAACCACCGTTTCAACTGCTGAAGATCCTTTACATGTGTGAGTAGCAAACAAAGATGGAAGTTTCCTTTATGTTCTGTACCAAAAGGAAAAAAATTTCCAATAAAATACTGTTATCAAGGTACACATGATGTGGTATATTATAGATGTGCACTAGGTGGGCACTACACTCCAAATCTTGCAAATAACAGTAGAACAATTATATTTCTTCTCCTCTTGTTGCTATTTTTTATGCAGAAGCTGCCAAATCTGAAGCAAATATAATTTGGCAGAACATACAATATATTAGATTGAACTGCTGGACACAAAAGGTGAAAAGTTGCCACTAATTAATCAATATATATATTCAGAACTTGCATTTTAAACCATTTTGAAAATAAAAAAAACCCCAAGAACATGCTTGGAGTCCTTATAGGAAAGAAACACCAGTTTGGTTTTAACTAGAACCTGGCTCACAACAGTAGTTCTTCAACTAGCAACATGCATAACTCTCTTACAACACTCTCCTGGAGCAAGCAGAAGAGGAGACACATCTCACGGATACCTCCGCTGTATTGAGGCAGTCCCAAAAATCCCCCCCTTCAAGGACAGGATCATCCTTTTTTACTACAGAGGTCAACTCTGTTTAAACACGATTATCCATTAATGAAAACTCAAAGATGCAAGGAGTAGGAAAATGAAACCTATTCAAGGTCTTCAACTGAAAATACAACACCTCACAAAGTGAGTCTTATTATGCTCTGCAGGTGCACAGTGACAACCGTAAGTTTGGTGAATGTATTCCCACAACATTTCAAATTGCTACTAAGCCATTTGTCACACCAAAAGATGCTCAAAGCATATTTTGAAAGAAGATCCAATTTTCTGTATTTTATTATTTGGCATATTAGCTGCAGCAGTCTCCTTCCTTTGACCAGTCAGGGTCTGAAAGGATTCCAGAAAGACCTGTGTCAACACATGCCAATGCAACACCCTTCGGCTAATCTATAAAAAACCCCAATCAATGAGGCACCAGAAACTAGCATAGACAGACAGCTGGAGTAGAGATTGACAGGATAGGAAAAGGGAATGTGATATCCAGAATCATATGTGGATGCAGTATGCTGGAATCAATCTTTAGATGAGATACAGAGCGTCAAATATTATCTGTTACATGGTTGAGTAAGAGCCTTCTGCAAAGAGACTGTCCAGCAAGCCAGAACAAAGCCCAGGGTCAAGTGAGCAGGGGAGACACTGGAAGGGTTTTTTTGAATTTACCTGTTTGTCACTTGAATCCTTTTTGTTTGCCGGAGGAAGTAAAAACTGAAGAAACTGAGCCCTAATTGTGAGAGGAAGGAACCTCTGCAATCTCTTCCTTCACTGCATGCCATAAGGTTGCAGAAAATACCCAAATACAAGTTTTCAGAAGTAGAGTTTTAAGAGAATTCTAGCGCTTCATTTGAGGTCAACAAGCAATGAGTCACTGTTCTCTACAACCTCCAGTAAGCCAGAAAGCAAGCTAAAGATGAGCATGCAGGCTCCAGTGAAGCTCTCATTTCATCTGGATCAAGGCAGCACATGGAGGCCAGCCCTATATTTAACAGCAAACTAGTGTGTGGCAACAGCAATGTCTGAGCTACGTACCCATAGAAGCCCTCACTTCTCTGTACCTGCCTTCTGCTTGTTTAATGCCTTCCCAAGCCACCATCCTCTATCATTAGTTTCTACAGGACCAACATGATCCGTATCAAACTACAATGACCAAATTGCATCACTACCACAACCTACTGCAGAGCATACTACAGACCACATACACCCAAAGTTAACTTTAAAGGTGTTATATTAATAGAATTAATCATGTCAGGGAAGTTTGCTCTCACTGAAATTGGTGCTTCAGCAACGAGAGTAACAAAGTGCATATGAATCCATGGAATTTTAATTGCTTCACACATAAAAATCTATCAACAAAATTAGCAAAGACTTTTTAGAACAGTTGAAAAAGTATCCATGTGTACCAAAATGGGATGGATAATGTATGTTTAAAACTTTTTTTTTTTTTTGATGCCATAGTGTTTTGTTAACTTGTCAAAACCAGTGATGAAGTACAAGTACTTTAGTCTCGTCTTGGGAGATGGAGATGTCTCCCTCCTGTGCACCATGGCTGCTACCAGGTTTTTGCATAGGCCCTCCAGCTCCTCTGGAAATCACAGGAACAGAAGGACTGGAGCAATACAAGCAGGGATCAATTTTCGCATTTTATTCACTCATGTTTACTCATGTATAGACAGCATCTTTGCTGACATGAGCTTTCTGCTGGACAAGAGAACTGATATTTTACTGGCAGTCCTTGGCAGAAGGACTGTCTCCCCCTCTGTGACCAGCTGAAATTTCTTTCAAGCATGTTGTTGTCTCATGGCTCAATAGCCCAAAATTACAGACAAGCTCAGAATGAAAACAGTTAACAGGACCTCTTTACTTAGGAATTAATTACATTCAGTTGTTTTAGGATCCACATAGCTGAGAAAGTAAGGGCACACTTATGCCAAATCACTTTTGGCAGAGACTTTCCACAGTACTACGTCACACCCTGATTTTGCAATCTATATCCACTGCTGCCAAACAGAGAGTAATGCTTCATTTAATCCACACCCTTGTATAATTTGGCTGAGAGTACTTCCTTTAGCCTGAAGGCTCAGCAGTAATTACCCTAACATACACCAATTTCAAGTAAATACAAATGGTGTTCTTTAGATAAAGTTTTTGGAATCTTCAAAGATTGCTGTTATTGTGCTCTGTATTTAGTGTAATTTTTAGAGAAATATTTTAATTAACTTACCTAGAAGAAACATGAAAAAGAACACATAATAAATGAACATGGCTATCTTTGATCTCAGTATAAACAATTCTAGCAAGTTTAACTAGAAAATACAAACTCTTCTGACATTTCTAACATCTTATCAATCAGACAGAAGAAACTGGATAAGTAACCTTTTACAATAGAAGAACTAGATTGTCATTAATGTTAATGGTTATGTCTCTGTGTCTTTACTATTCTGTTGGAACATTTTTGTGGTTAGATGAATCTATTTATACAACTTATGTTTTCAAATAAAGAAAACATTTTTATTATTAATTTTATAAATGTAAACACTCAGCTCTTCTACCTTAAAACAAGGTCCTGAATTTGTGCCTTGAGCCAGAATTTTGACATTGTCCAGTGATGTGGGCAGCACAGCAGGGTCACAGAACTCTGAAGTTCCTTCCCCTGCAGAATGGCCTGAGCTGCCTTTAAGCCATGATGAAGGCACAGGTGTGTCCTGATACTCATTTTTTATTTACTGGCAAAGTCAGCTGTAAGCTGGAACATCATGAGCCTTTGTAATCTATTTGCACTGAAGAAACTGAGTCACAGCAACTTCAAAATATAAATGGTATAGGCAAATAGGTTATAAAAGGAGGAGGTATAAAAAACCAACAAAAACATCTTGTGATAGATGCTCCCATTGTTTTAAAAGAAAACTAACTTCGAGAAAAATATCTGTAAGCTGTATTTTTCATTTCTTCCATTGCGTTTTAAGCAAATAATAACAACAACAAAAAAAATTTTCTTTCTTTCTTTCTCTCTTCTCTTACACATTTCCCTTAAGTCAAAGTGAGAGATATGAATATCTTAAAATGAATGATCATTTTCCCCAGGGGAGTTCCCATTCAAATTAACAGACACATGTAAAAAGCACTTTAGACTTAAAGCTCGTCTGCTTATGGTAAAAATACTTCTAGCAAACACCAGTGTAATTACATCAGTTGACACTTGCTGAGAGCTGATCTGTGGTGTTGAGCTGGTGATTTCTCTCTACTGAGTTCTCCTACCATCTTTTGAAAAATAAAGAGGAAATCTGCTAACTGGATCTAAAACTTAATTCATTATAATAAATTCTCAGTGACTACGGAGTAATCTTTAGTTAAACTAAAGGCTTGTAATGACTGTAAAGGTATGTTTATCTTCAGTTAATAGGAGGAAAAAATCCCCAAACAGAATAATATACTCAAAAACCAAGGGACTACAATAAGTGACATTTACTCACTTAAAAAGTGCTATTATTCTAGCACTAGATATTATTGTTATCCAGACCAAGTGGTGGTGGGGATCTTTAAGTAATTCCCTTTCCAAAAGAAAGAAAACATACATTCTTGATCTAGCCATAGAGTTAAAATCAATTACATCCTACAAATTACAGAAAATGTGAGAATTCTGCAAAGTTGCAGTAAGATATTTCTTGTAATGACAGAAAGTAACTCACATTTCCACATTTAGGAACAGAAAACACTAGGCAAAATTTTTAGTTTTTTGGCATCAGTGTCCCACTAGAATAAATAAATGGAAAGGGTCACGTTTAAAAAAAATCCATCCCCATAAAAATATTACAACAGTTCTCTTGAAAATTTTTTAAAGTTTCAATTGCTGAAAAGTGTGTCAGACAGAATTAGTTGTTCTGACACAAGACAGAGCAGGAAGACAGCAAACTGTGTAAGAACATAGAAAAATAACTGAAAAGTGAGAGACAAGTACTAGGCACTTATTCCTTTCATCTTGATGCACATTCCCCTTTTTCAAACACATGACATAGTCTACTAGCAGCAGATTGTAGCTTGCAGGAAGCTAACCACTCTGCGAGCATTCTTCTCATGTATCACTTCCTATGTTGGCAGTACCTCTACAGGACATACTAAAAGTGTTCTGCATTTCTGTCCTGTTCCAGACTTAATGGGTAGCCGACTGCTAATCAAAACATATTTCGCCCACTGGGCTGCTTGATCACATTGAGGCCATTAGGACTATCCCTTAGTGAACAGGAAACTTGCATTTCTCCCTCTGTAGAGGAAGCAGGGAATAGTAGTAGTAAGAATAAACAGAAAAGATAAACAGATCAGGCAACCAGTGCAAAGATTGCTAAAGTATTTTGCACAGCCCTCAGAACACCACTTTATTATTGTCTCAATCAACAACACAAAAAAAAAAGGCCAGCAGACTCGCCAATGCTAACGAAATTGAGAAACTTCGTGAAATTATTATACATTACCCATTTGTAAGTTTTTTCATAAATAAAATAAAGTAAAATTAGTTTTCTATCGTTACCTACTCTTCCTAGCAGACTGTACTACACTCAAACCACTTTCAACTAATAGTGTGGGTTCTGAATTGCTTTCAGGTGTGTATTTGGTTCTCTTCACCATAATATGCTTCTGCCTCAGTTTTCCACATGGCTTCTTTTAAGAAAAATGTCAATGGGACATAATGGCAAATTGCTACACCATTTCCATAGCTCTGATCTGTGCAGCCCTGCAGGCTTAATTGCTTCACCATCACAGCAAATCTAAATGAAGCTGCTGGGTGAGCTAATGAGGCAGCGTACATTACAATTCAACAGGGAACAGATAAACCCACATACTTTCATAACAAAATTGAGTTATTTTCTTATGTTCATATTCTTGGCAAGAAGTCTTGTACACACACTCAAGATATTTCTGTTAAAAAGTGAATAGGAAGATATTTCACTCCGACATTAAAATTTGATTTGTTAAAATACAGTATTAACACCAATATGCTAGGATTAAAAACCAAATAAGTATGAATTCAGTGATCTGTGTGCCATTCAATTTGTTGCACGGACTGGATTCCAGTACCAGATTTCTCCAATGGGCACTCCCACTGGCACTCCCTCTAAACAAAAATGTTCCCCCCACAAGATCAAAATTATGTACTTTCAGCACAGTAGTGCAGAGAAGATGGCAACACTGCCACCTCTACCACATGGCTTCTTTTAGTCATCTTACGTCTTCCAATCCCTCCTTTCACTGTAGTATCTGTAGAGATACTACAAATACTGTATTTCATCTCATACTTGGACTATATAGTACACATACATGCCCCCTCCAATTTATATATATACTCTGTTGTCTGTTTTAGCACCTCTTTGGAATATTTTGTTGGTGATTATTCTCAAATTAGAAAAAAGTAAGTTATCTGAATAATGAAATGGAATTTAATTGTTGATTTGATACATTTTCAAGTTTGTGCAAGTCTTCTTTCCCCTAAGAGTTTCTTAGTAAGAGATGAAAAGAGTAAGGCTACACTGAACAAGCTTTCTGCAGACATTCTTCATTAAGTAGCACAAAATTATGTGAAAGGCATATACCAACCAAAAAACCCAAACAAACCTATCCAATTCCTCCAGGGCTGTTGCAGTACAGAAGGATAGATGTTAAAGAATTGGGGAGAAAGTACAAAACCCTGGGAAAAAAAAAAATCAATGATTTAACATTCATATGAGACTGCAACTTTTGACATGTCTCTGCAGCATCTCAGCACAATGTGAATTTTGCTACTTGGTGTACCTCCTTTTTCTGATTCTAAAAAAAACCCACCAAGAATAAAAATGGTATTTTAAGAACATTTAATTGATGCATAAACATTTCTGGTATCTTTGATGTAGAAATCTATTTCACCATTTGCTTGAGACTGAAAGAAGCAGTTTTAAATAGTCTATCAAATGTAACACAGGATTTAAATGTGAAGTCAGTTTTGTTAATATCTTTAGCGAGCAATAAAGACTGCTTTGAAGCTTTCCCTTTATATAGGTGGAAAACACCTTTGATTGTCAGTTGTGTTAATGGAGAGAAAATTCCTAATTGTTCTCAACCCTGCCAAAATGTTGTGTTTTTTGTTTTTGAGATTTCCTTTAAAGATACAAGAACCATCACGTTTCTAGCACATACGTAATTAATTTTTAAGAGCAAGTTTAATTAACTGGTTTTATTGAAGTTCAAATTTCAGTGAACAGATCTGTGTAGTATTTATAGTCGAGCTTCAATCTCCCACATAATTAACAATTAGGGTCACTCTTAATTACAATGACTTGAAACCTAAAACTTATTTTAGAAAGCACATCCTGAACATAGTGGTAGTTACTGAAGAGTCACTGTTGAATAAAGCCCAAAGATGCCGGATATTTCTTTCATGGCATGCCACAGACCTGCAAAACAGTGTCTCATAGGGAAGGTGATTTCACTGTCCAAAGATGCTCACAGTCTTAAAGAGGAAAGGCAAAAAAAACCAGAGGGGAATTTAATGTCTGTCAGCTAGAATGAGCAATTGAAAATCTGGAGCTTTTGTTACTTCCCTATTTGTTTAAAAAATAGTAACTAGGAAATGGGTCATCCTGGAAGAAGTTATGAAAGAGGAGCATATGAGAAGAAAGAGACAGGAATGTTTAAGACGAAGTCCTGGATAACACACAGTGCACTGCTGCAAAACAGCACTACAGGCCAGGTATGATAAAACTAGCACTAAGCATGAGCATAGCCAAAGCTATACAGCACAGGCAAGGTAAAACCTCAATTCTGACTATCAAAGACAGATCTTAATCAAATTGTATTACCAAGGAAGAAAAAAAAAAAAAAAAAGGAAAGGAAGAAGAAAAGAAGTTCAGCAACCTTAAATATTACGTACCTTCAGGGACAGACTCCTTACAGTACTAAACACCCATAAGACTTTGTGAACCTAATTTACAAATGTAAAACTCAAAGGGGATGACTTTCTCCAATGACAAACATACAGCAAACTTTTCAAATTATTGAAATAGCTATGAGTGCAGCTACAACTACACTGAGGCAGACAAAAATTATCCTGATGTGGTAAAATGAGTCACACTCTTGAAAAATTTTAGCTAATAGACTATCATGACAGACGGTAAGAAAACCTAAGTTTCATGCCTTTCCCTCAAATTTAAAACAATCTTTGTGAGAGGAAAGCACACAATACACATTTTCTTTAATTCATTCTGTTAAATCTGATTAAATGTCTCTAACGAAGTGCTTTATACATAACACAAAAGTAAGTGGATTCATGTCTTGTATCTGTTTTGTGGTACTTATTTAGCTAATTACTATTTGACAAAATTCACTACATTTTTCTAGTAATTCTAACCATGCTCTTGACAAAACTCTCTCTTGCACAGCGTTGCATAGAATCAAAGCGAAAGTAACAGATGTTGTTAACCTTGAATTTGGCAAGACTTTCAACACTGTCCCCCATAACATTCTCACAGACGAACAGCTCAAGTGCGTACTGTGTAAAACAGACAGTATAGCAGACTGCATGTTGGCTGAGCTGGAGAGTTTAGAGGTTTGTAACCACTCACATGAAATCTAACTGAAGACTTTAGACCAAGGGTGCACTCCACAGGTCACTGTTGGAGTCCATTGAACTTCTCGGTTAATGACCTGGATGATAGGACTGAGTACAACCTCAATGAATTTGCAGATGATAAAAATCTGGGAGGAGGGGCTGATACAGAAGAGGGACATGCTTCCATTCAGAGGTGCCTTGACAAAAGAGCCACACAAATGAGCCAACAGGAACATCCTGAAGTTCAACAAGGGGAAATGTCAAGTCCTGAAATAGGGGAGAAATAATCCCATGCACCAATGCAGACTGAAATACACAAAATATAATTTAGAGAATTAAAAAATCTTTCCTGTGAGAACAGTCAAATATTGTAATACACTGTCCAGAGTTGTTTTGGAGTCTCCATCCTTAGAGATATTCAAAATCCAAATGGACAAAGTCCTGAGCTCCAGGCAAATCCACTTTAAGAGGAGGGTTGGGCTCCATGGTCAATAATATCATGATCATGTCTTTACTCATCTCACATAAAGAATATTCTGTCACTGAGAAAGATACTAAAGCTCTATCAGATGATTAAACAATTAATTTAGAGCAAACTTGTTGGAAACAAAGGCAATCTTGCCTCAGAATCCATGAGTTAACCGATCTTGAGGGAAGTAGGGAAATAGAATAAATAGCAGAATAATATTGGGCTTCATTAAAGCCCATAAACCTGTGAAATTATGCACTTGAAGAAAAGTCAAAACACACGATGTGTCAGGGTATACAGAACTCACTTGTCAAAATGAACATACATATTTAAAAGCCATGGCAGTGCATATTGTTTTTATTTGAAGTATTATATTACAAAGTCACATAGACCTAATTCCGCAAATGTATCTGGATATGAAAAGATTTAAAAGTCAGGAAAGATCTGCTGTATTACTGCTACTGCCCATATAGCACATAGATGGAAACAGTGTTTTTCTACTGCTTCCCACCTCAGGCAAGACCAAGACAAATAAACTGTCTTTTAAAAACAAAGAGCTGCATATATTCAGGCTACTACACTGCCCATACTACAAGATATCAGCTACCATCTTACCTAACTATTAGAGCATGCACATACACCAATTACGTGGTTAAATATATTGCTAACAGAGGTCTGTGCATGTAAATGGTAATTCTGCGTTTTGCTTTAAGAAGTCCTAAATGCACAGTAAAAGGTGACAGAACTGAACTGTCAACATAACCTTCAGGAATCTGTAACCATCTGCAGGATCTCTACTACACGCAATTATTAACAATGCAACATCGCAATTAACCAACATCGCAATTAACATAAGTAAAAAATGAAATTATATTTTGTATATAAAATCAACATAGAAAATAAAGGTTCTGTCCTTCCAGCACAGAATCAATAAATCAACAGATGTGTTTAATTACAGATTTTCTATTATTCAAAAGCAAAAATTAACTGGCAGTTAGGCACTATGAACATCAACACTTATCTTCACATTTTATAACCAATGCGGAATGATGAAATAGATAAGTAAATCTTTTTCACGTTTCACTGAAAACAAGTCTACCACAGCAGAAAATCTTGGAGGCCCAAAAAACGACAGAGAAGTAATTCAGAGTTTTAAAAGATTTTCTTACAGAATAATCTATTTCAATTGTGGCCCACAAGTATTTTTATGGTTGCCTTCCCTTAAAAATCTTCCTGTTCTCATGGCTTCTTCTTTACTATATGTCCTCTTTTACTATGCTTCCCTTGTATAAATACTATCCTGTCCTGTGGATGGTCTTGGAAGTATCAGTCAGTTTTGGAAACAAAAACACTGAGAGTGTTCATGACCAGCTGTAACATACACTTATGTTTGCTCATGCTATTTAGGAAGTCTCCATCAACACTTTTTATCTCTGCTTCTGCATAAAGTAAAATTCAAGAAAATAAAATTCCTTGGTTTGAGCAATACTAGGAATAGACATGCAGAACAACTTAAAAGTATATGTTAATGTTCTTTAAAGGGTTAGTCCACTTACTTTAAGTATTCACAATATGTAAGCATATGTGTTCTACTGCCTCTAAGATTTACACATCATGGAAATACTACGCATCCATTGAGCAACAGATGAATATTATTATGACTCCAAGCTCTTTTGTTTAGGTACAAAATAAAAATATTGAAGTTAATTGGTGCATGGCCATTTGTGTTGTGAATTAGTGACTAAGAGTGATTCTGAGACCAGTGGTCAGTCTTTTAGACCACACTAAGGACCATTTCCCCAGCTGCTCAGAAAAAGTAATCATAACTTCATTTGTGAAAAAAATTGCCTGCCTTTAGGAGATAATTCTGTTTAATTATAGAGATTATTCCTATCTTTACTATCTACATTTTAAATCTCTATTACCTGTTTTTATTTCATTATATATTCCACCCTCCCTCTCAAATTCTTTTTACTCTTCTCAAGGAAACAAAACAAAAACACTTCACAACTAAGGTGCCAATTTTCTGTCTTATTTTACAGGTGCCCAGAAAGAGAAAATGGCATGAAATTATAAATTTTATTATTAGATACTGTGATTAGCAATAAAACAGATATTATTAGCAAAGTAAGCATCACACACGTACATAATTGAATTGCTTACCTTTCTCTCAAAATCTTTCAATACAAAATATCTTTAGGAAAAGAAATCTAAAAACAGATTAAAAACAACTGCAAATAGACTATCAAGCACTATGGTTCTATATTAGTATATATGCTTTTAAATTCTATTATTTTTGAGTGTCCATATTTAAGACACTTCAGTAAGCATTAAAATACTATGAAAATATTAAATTAAGAAAAACTAGCAATCCCACCCTCTTCTAAGAACTTACTGCACTAATAAATAGGTGTACAGTTTAAAGAAAAAAAAAAGTATTACAAAGAAACATGCATCAGCACATGACTGTGCCACACTGCACTTAATAAACAATATCACATATAACGAAACTGGGTTAGTCCCTGAAAGAGCTGCACAGCAAAATTTTAAAAGGCAGAAAGCAAAAAATCACCAAAGAAGTTATCGCCCCTTCCCTAGAGAGAAGAATAAAGAAACTTACCACTTTCAGCAGTGAAAGAATACAGAGGATTCAGTGGAATACTCAGAGTGCCGGGCAGTCTTAGCTTGGAGTGTGGTGACAGAGATGATGGTGCAGGAAGCAAGAGATTTGAGTTTGTCTGTAATAGGAAGACAAATCAGAAAGCGAAGTGTAATTTCCTGGGTGACTTACTGATGCAATAGTTAGAAGAGAAATATTTGCTTACTGTAAATAACTATTAAATTCCAGGAAAAAAATTGAAACTCAAGTCAATGATGACTAACAACTTCAATATTTATTTTTTCTTAGTATTTGGAGATATAGACTTGGAAAAATTACTGGCACAGCCATAAACTGAATTGTGTGTTTATATATGGACACTAACCCTCAAGCAGTGCAAACAACGAAACAGAATTGTTTGAACCAGCATTATGTTGCATCTTCGTGTATAAAAGTAAGAAAACGCATACATACGCTCATAAAGTTACAAATGTAAAATAATTTCTCATTTTTGAGTACTCAAACTATACTACATCCATAAAGAGATACCACTATAGGAAAAAAAAAAATCTTAAACCAATCCTAGCACAGAATTGATTTCTGCAAAGCAATGAACACCAAAATCCCAGACACCCTCCACATGAAAATTACACATAATTCCAGTCCTAATTTCCATAGCAACGAAGATGATGTAGCTAAAATCTGTTTTTCTATCGACTTTCTTCATATAGATACAACTATTACAAAGCAAAAGCTCTTCCCAAATTTTACTCTTCCCATATTATCCAATACAGTACATGAAAAAAAGTGTAACGATCTTAAGTTTTTGGTTGATCCAATTGAGAATTTTACTGTTTGTTAAATAAATTTTCACTGCCTTAATACACCAAAGCCAAAGTGGAAGAAAAATAGGCCTTAAAAAAAATTTGTAACTTTCTTCAAGCAAGATTCATATGCTAAAATTCTTGAGAGTTGTTTACATAAGACACCATTATTCTTGACCCTTTCAAAAGTCAAGTCTATTTCATCATAGAGAATAAAAGCATATGGTCACTTAATCCAACTAAAAGCTCCCAACCAGTGGAGCACTACCTTTGGCCTCAGTGAACTCTAGATTAGAACGTTAAACCTCAGTTGTGGGCCGGTAATATTTTGCAAGCTTTCAAACTACTGGCTTGTAAATTCTGTTTAAAGAAAGGAGACAATCACTGATTCACTTTGGTTTAACTACTTCAAAAGTGATGTATTTTATATAACTATTATTTCTGAAATTCAGTAAGTATTATTCAATTCAATAATGCATGATATTTGGGTATTGGCAGGTGTACTGGAATGCAGGTAATATAGCAATAAAATGCGTGTTGAATTACTTGACTGGGCCAGAGAGTATCTGCTACAATCTGCTCTGCACCACTACACCTGACCTTCATCTTAATGCGACTGGTTTTGTGCAGAAATATGGATTTAATTCTGATGAGGAAAGTTTATAGTAAAAACTATCTTTGACTAACAAGGAATCTTGCAGCAAAAGTGCACAATTATAATGACTATACTGCAAAGCTGATTAAAAAAAAAAAAGGCAAGATAGAAAATGAGATTAATCATTGAACATGATTTTAAAAAAGCATTAAACCTGCTAGATTTTACTACAGTGTATAAATTTAAATGAATGCTAGTAAATAGTAACTGGGAAATGTTATCAGAATGGAGGCCTGTTTTTCTGAACAATTGCAACAACAAAACCAATCTGCTTTTCTTACATATGCAAGCAAGTAAGCTTCATTAATATAGAATTTTCACTGATACAAAAAAATGGTGGAAAGCCATTAGCTTACGTATTTATTCAAACAGAGAAAAAAAAATCTGTTCTGCAAATGTTTTAACCTCATCTTCCCAGTGCTTCATCTTCTTTAATCCAATGTAAACTCCATGGAGAGTCTTCCTCCCTAGATAAATGAGAAGATCTCCCCTTTGCATGAATTTCTTGCTAAGTGCACACTACACCATAAGACAAACTGAGGCTTTCCAGTAAAATACCTTAATGGAAGTCTCTTTCAAATTTCCCATCAAAAATTAGGTTTCAGATAATACCAGGAAATGAAGACAGGTTGAATACACAAGCCTTTAGAAATCAAACTAAACAGGACAGAGCAAATTATTGAAAACTAACAGTTAATAGATGCCTCCCCAGCTCATTCTGGAAGGAAGAATTATGAAGCTAAGTTTATATAGGTTCTGGTCCTTGAACAAATTATATAAGAGATATGGAACTCCATGTAAATTATTCCTGTACAACACTTAATTCACTTCTCTTTATTTTCCCACTGTATTATGCAAACAGTCTCACTATACATGCCAAACAGAAAACTTTGAAATCAAATGCAACAAGACACACACAAGAGAAGACTGAATGTGCAGACCTGAGGATTTAAGAAAACCATCTGTTCTAAAATGCAGCATAAGTTCTCTTAGAATACTTCCTTCCTGTCCAAGGCTTTAAAAACAAGATAAAAGCCTTTTTAATAAAAGAGATATAAAAAATGAAGTTTTAAGTCTTAAAGGAAGTGATTCATTCCTCCCCTTGATGGCAGTGAAGCTGAATTCAGGTGAACTATAAAAGACTGCCCATCCAAAGTAGAGACAAAACCAGAGTTTTAATGACCTTTCTGCCACTAGCTCTTACGCATTATTTAAATCTCTAAGAGGCCCAAGGAGAAAAAAAAAGGCACAACACTGTAACAGAAATGAGAAGCACTCAGCTAGTAAGTGAGGAATAGTGATCAAAGCACAACTGTTTTCAGGTGAAGTACACTATTCTATGAAAAATAATTCATTCTCCTACAACAGGCAGACATAAGACTAACCACAGAACAATATGAAGCAATCTTTTTTTTTGAAATGCATGCTGTGGGAAATCATTGCTAAATACCTTTACAACAACGATCAAAGTTGGCTAAGATAGCCAACCACGAATTTACTTATTTTTCACAACAGGCTCTGCTTTCTTCATGCATAAACCACAGCTTTATTAAAGACACAGTTTACTACTATTGAGAATTGAATAAAACTAAGAGTTCAAACATTCTTATTGTTTCTGTCACAATAAAGATACCTACATAATTTCTGCCAGGCTTAAACAAAGATGATTTGCATTTTCTTTTGTGTTAGGGCAGCTCTATGCAAATTATGCAAATATACATTTTCAGTGAAACCAGTTTTCACATTAAAAGTGAATGGCATGAGACAAAAATAGAATGCTCTAAGACTTGAAAAGGTGGCAAAAGCAATTTCTCATTTTCCTAAGAATGCAATTTTATGACTTTTGTAATCAATACAATCAGCATTTCCATATATACTTGCAAGCTAAATCAAGTTGGTCAGCTGTATATCACTTCTGAATCTCTTAGTTTTAGGTTTCTCTTCTAAAAGTCTATGTCTCTAGGACACTGCTTTTAAAGATAGTTTAAAAGTATTATTAAGACATTATTCTTCAGAATTTAAAAGCTGAATCTCAAATAAAAAAAACCCCACAACACAATCTGATATTTTTCTCAATGTAAGAAGAAAACACATAGGCAATAATGCTTAAAGTAGGAATATGGCACTACAAGTTTTAAATTTGCAATATAAATTTGAATCAAGTTTACATCGATGAAAAAGTACAATCATTTCTATGACAGTAGCACTAGAAGGACTCAAATGAAAGCTGGGATTCTATCGTGGTAGGGTCCTCCAGTCACTTAGAGATAATCTATTCTGCTCTTACATAGTTCTAGACTAAGGAGAAAAGCCAAACACAGCTAAAATGAGATATTATCCACACACAGAGGCAAAACTGAAACAGATTTACTTTGCTTGTCTGAAGCAAGCATGTTCCCCTGAAGCTTCCTACAGTCCTCTTACTTGTCTACATGGCAACATGGTTTCCTTGTAACTTGAGTGCTCAACTGTTTTTCCCAATAGAAGCCCAGAAGCGACCAGGACAAACAAATGAAAATTGACACTGACAGGGGCTTGATCCTACAGCTTAGTCACTGTCTACAATGCTAAGTCTCATTACAAAGGAATTATGTATATTCAGTTCCTTAGTTTTGCCAGAGCCCTGGTTACACATTACTTCAAAAGCTTTCTTTCCTCCTTTTTTTTTTTGGTCTTTAAAAAAAAATATTAAGGAGAAATTAAGATTGCTATAAACACTTTGAATAGTAAGCTTCTTTCATTTAGCTACAAGGAACACTAAATTCTGCACAGGACACAAAGCAGTTAAATAAAGGCTTGGTTACACACAGGACTTAGCCATTACATGTAAAGAGATTACATGCATTACATTACAAAGATTACATGCATTACCTTTCCTGGATTGGATAAAATTGGCATTTCAGCACAAGAACATGCCTAGATATACACATCCTAGCAGAAATAGGCAATGTCACACCAATAACACTAAAAAGTAGATCTGTCTTGTTTAGTAAGAGTCAAGTAGGTTACTACATAAACTGTGACCTCATATTACAATTTGTGCTGTCAAAAAACATATGACCAGGGGAAAAAAATCCATTACTTCTGTAGTTAATTTTAAAATGGCTTCTTTTTTATGCAAATGAAAGATGGATGTAACCTGCCCCCCACAAAAAGTACACCTGAAGATACTTTTCCTTTTACTTCTCTACTATGAAAAATAAGACAACGGAAAATCTTCTAACATACATTTTGTCAAATACAAACCTATTCCTTTGTACCTGCTGGTAAAGGACATTAGGACTAAAAAGAGTACAGAGTTTCAGGTAATAACCCCACCCCACACCACACACTGTCCACAATCCCCCCTGAATTTGGTTATACTCTAGGCTTAATCTTGTGTATCATTCTTTAACTCTCAGCTATAGTTTCTTGGTATTTGAGCCATGATCCATTTCCTTTCTGCACCCAACACAGAATCATTCAGTTGGCAAAGACCTCCAAGATCATCAAGTCCAACCTTGGAACAAACACCACCTTGTCAGCTAAACCACAGCACTAAGTGCCAAATCCAAACAGTTCTTGAACATTTCAAAGAATGGTGACTCCACCACCTCCCTGGACAGATGGTTCTAACACTTAACCATCCTTTCAGTGAAGAAATTCTTTCTCATGTCCAACCTGAACCTCCTCTGATGCATCTTGTGGCCATTTCCTCTCATCTTGTCACTTGTTGCCCAGGAGAAGAGGCCAAACCCCACCTTGCCACAACCTCCTTTCAGGCAGGAAGAATGTTCTCCATGTTGCAAGAAATTCTATCACAGCCCCAATAACCATTAACAAAGTTGTCAACAATGTTATTCATTGACTCAGTGCCCATTACGGTACTTTCTCTTGCTGCTTTCTCAACATCTTGGCTGTTGATAAACAACAAGCCAGCTGGCAGAAGTAGAAGTAATTTGCTGAGTTTTAACATTAATGAATCCAGCTTTTTCTGCTTTAAAATACTATTTGCATAAACACAGCAGTACTCAGATAGCCCTGTTTAACTTTGTTCAGCAGGGATAAAATAAACACTGAGTTATTCAACTTTGTAACTTTATGACAAGAAAGGTAATATGGTAAGACTGGAAACAAAATTAAAGAACCAATCAATAAAACCCTCACACAGTAAAAATTCTTAACACCATCTTACTTTATCCTCTGCTGAAATTATTATAATGGTATATTTTTGTGCTTAAAATGAATGCAATTAATTTTCTGGCTAGTATACCATTTAAGTAAAATGTAAGCTACTGAGAGACATACAGTGCTGAAAGAGGTCATGGTTTGACTTTAAGCCAGGCAAAACGAGCACATACATCTCTTTTAACTGTGATGTGTTAAAATTCACCTGGTGGTTGCTAAAAATGAGGAATATATTAAAAGAAACTTATTAGGCAAAAAATCATCTAACGCAGAAAAATATTACAGATTTTAAGAACCTGACCTGCTTTGTAAGATTTTCAGAGGGCAGAGGAGAGGGAATCAAGAAAAAAAAAAAAAAAAACAAAAAAAAAAACCCCCAACCAAACCAAAAC
>VXBB01016717.1:165823-202456 GCA_013399915.1 Illadopsis cleaveri
AAAAAAAACCAACAAAAAAACCCCCAAACCAACCAAAAACCACAAACAAATAAAAAATCCAAAAAAACAAACAAAAAACCCCAAACAAACAAACAAAAACCCAAACACAAAAAAACCCACAGAAAAAATCAGCTATTTGTTCAACTTTTTCTAACACAGGCAACTTTATTAAACCTAAAAAATTTAATGAACTGACAAGAAAAATTCATCACAATTTCTAAAACCTTACTTTATAATGAAATATTTCTTAAAGACATACAAAGTAAAATTCTGGCAAAACTTTCATATGCTATTAAGTATTTTACCTGTACAAAGCTTCTAGTAATAATTCAACCATTTTATATAAACAATCAGTTTATGAAATCACAATGATTCAACAGTATCTGCTTGGCAAATAGAAAAGAGCTTTATAAAAACTATTTTAACATAGTAAATGAAATGCACAGGTTTACGGGATATTAGATGCATCATGGCTTACAAAATACATCCTTAGAAGTCTGCAGCTGGAAGTAGCTTTGTGTAAAGTAATAATTGCAATAAAATTTCTTAAGAGTAAGAACATTTCCTAGCATTCTTAAGAGGAATACAAGAATAGGAAAAAGTCTACATCACTATTAAGAAACCCATTTATTTAATATAAAAGCTCTCATCCAGTGAGATGCATTGTAAAGGCGGTATGGAAAATGACTGCCTGTGTTACAGGATCATGTTCTCTACTAATATGATACAAAAGTAAAAAAGAAGTTTTAAAAATACTTCACATTTCTTATACATAGAAGATTATAGAATACCAGAACCTTCCCTTGTAGTTTGTAGATAAAAATTTTGTGTTGCGGGCATGATCAAGTGAAACAGCTATTTCAGCCTGCAGAGGCACTGCAGCTTTATCTTGCACTAGGCCAAGAAAATTCACAGAATAGGCAATGTTTTAAAGAGTCCTCAATACTTCATGTATTATGAACTCAGTTTTCCATCTCCAGGTAGAAGCTATAGTAAGTTCCTTTAGAATTCTCACCTTCCAGATCTGCACTAAACCCCATAAATCAAGCACAGTATTTCAGAATTTACCAAAACTAAGAAGAACGAGAGGACAGATTGTTACAAGACTGAAAATGGTAGCATAAAAAAATACACACCACCTGGGCATCCAGCTCTGCCTCCAAGTCTTTGTTGCAGACAAAACCACAAGTTTCTGTCTTCTTCCACTTGATGGCTCAGTATCATGTTTATGTGTTCCCCAAAAGGGTTGCACACTTTTTTCTTAAAAGCAGTGGCTTTAAATTCTGTTCTATTTCAACACAAAAAGATGTACATCCACTAAATTCCACAAGGAGATCATCTCAAAGGACTAAATAGTATACTATATGATGTTTACTACACCAAAGCATCATTTAAGAATATATTTTATAGATATACAGCTCAGTGATGGAAGTTCAGTACATTTCATTCAATCCAAGATATAGGCTTCTGGATTCTCTCACAGTATCTACTTCTTTATGAATTACGCCACAGTAATAAATACACTTAAAAGGACAAAACCCAAACAGTTGTAAGCATTTCTGTATCTAGGAAAGAGTATTTTGCATTCTACTTGTCTAATACTGCATTTAATATACGCCGAGTATCAGAATTTTAGTAAACACTTAGATAACCTTTTAATAACACTTTTCAGAAATACATCATGAAGTAAGTACTGGAAAAGCTAATCATACTTTTATTTAGCATTCATATATTGAGAGATAAAGCAGCCAACATGTAACCGACTCCAAGACTAGTACTACAGAGTATATACAGATGCTATTCATAAGTGCTACAAAGGGGTCAGACATCTAAAAGCCCAATTCCAGAGCTAGGATACTACATCTTCAAAGAAAGCCCTTCTCTTTATACCTACACAACATATATCATTACCTGGTTATGGATAGTTATGAACACGTTTTTTCACTGCTAGACGGAAGTGAAATTTTAAAAAAATAAATAGTATTGAATAAAACTGAATGAAAAACACTTATGAGCACTTCCAAAACCAGAGATGAATGTTTTCCTATCAAAAACTTCCGTAATAGAATCACACATTAGCATTCATTCCTGGAGGTAGAGATAAAGAGTAATTGCTGCCGGGATTCACTAATCTGCAATTTCTCTATGTGGTACAGAAGCTAATTCTGCATTCTGGTTTCATACAGAAATTAATTTTTACCTTTTGTATCAAAAGGTCTTAGCTTTTGTTAATTGCTAAAGTTTTAGCACAATAGTCAACTCTTCGTTCTAATTTCTGGGCTAATAAGAATGGCAATGCTGCAGGAGAGAAGAAAAGAAACTTCATCTATCAATCATTCATTAAGGTTCATGTTTAGGTAAAAAGAAGAAAACCAGAAAAAAAAAAAAAATTGGTTCTAACGGGACCTGGAAATGGGGCACAGGTCATAAGACAAAGAACCCCAGCGTATACAGGATCAGAGTATTCTCTCTATCTAGCTTAAGCCAAACTTTAATGTACTGACATCAATTTTTCCAATCTTGTATCTAAGTCACAGAACTCCAAACTCTAAAGTAAGTTTTAAATCCAGTAGCTATGCTGTTGGCACATGTTAAAACCAGAGACCGCTGTGTTGGCAGATTTGCTGTTTGTGTGTTCCAGCCCCTTTGTTGTATGAAACATGACTCCAGGTGTGACCTTAGGCCAGGTCTACAAGGTATGCTGCCACCATGCTTGTCCCAACATGGTATTGTTGTCACATGTCTGTAACAACAGGATGCAAACACAACCCAAAGACCAGGACTAGTCTGCACTTGGGGCAGCCTCACCTCAAGAGCTGTGTGCAGTTTCAGGGTGACACAATGTAAGAAAGACATTAAACCATTAGAGTGTCCAAAGGACAGAAACAAAGATGGTAAAGGGCCTGGAGGGGAAGTTGTACGAGGAGTGGCTGAAGTCACTTGGTCTGTTCTGCCTGGAGAAGAGGAGACTGAGGACAGACCTCACTGCAGTTACAAGTTCCTCATGAGGGGAAGAGCCGGAGCAGGCACTGATCTCTCTTTTGTGATGACCAGTGGCAGGACCTGAAGGAATGGCCTGAAGTTGTGTCATGGGAGATTTATGCTGAGTATCAGGAAAGGGCTCCTCAGCCAGAGGGTGGCTGGGCACTGGAACAGGCTCCCCAGGGAAGTGGTCACAGCACCAAGCCTGACAGAGTTCAGAGGGTGTTTGGACAATGCTCTCAGGCTCGTATTGTGACTCTTGGGGATGGTGCTGTGCAGCGCCAGGAGCTGAACTTGATCTCTGGGGGTTCCTTCCAATTCAACATACTCTATGACTCTGTGAAATACAGACAAGGTAGCACCTGTGTTCTCATCTGGATTTTTAATGTTACAACTTGACCACACAGCAGCAAGCCACCATATGTGTGGTTTCCTAAAGCCATCTTTCTCCATTTTTGCTTGTCTGTTCCCAGAAATATTAGCACATTCTCACACATAGGGCTGAGTGGCAGCTTTTAAGAGTTCTACTCTGACAAACATTTTAGCAAACCATTCATGTGAGTGTGCATTCCAATAAGCCTTCCAGCAAAGCCTGCACATAACAAACACACATCACTTTTCATATGAGAAAGGAAATTGTACACACATTAAAAACTAATTCCCAATTACAAACTAGTAGAAATTTTAATGTTGTATATTTTACCCTGGGGCTGTCCAAAATGTGATAAATCAGGCAAGCAATACTGCAGCCACATGCAAAAATGATCCTAGCCCTGCCTGCAAAGTATCTACTGCTGTCCCCTGAGCCTCATGCTGGATCACTGAAAAGATTAGCATCAAGACTCCTTTCAAAGAAATCTCCTCCCCAATCTCAGTGGTTCATAACGCCCTGCAAGAAAGCACTCTCAGTGTTTATAAACACTACTGCTATGTGACAGATATCAGACTGGAAGTGCTTCTTTCAACCATCATCCTGTACTGTTTGGAAACTCACACAGTGAAAAGATTCAAGACGAACTTTTTGACATCTCCCACATGGGTAGAGGGCTTGGAGGATGCTGTCAAAAACACAGATAATTACTCTGCACACTGTGGACTTACTCATCCCAAACTAGCCAATGGAAAGCTAGGGTTACAAAACTCCAGTGGCTGGAAGTTATTCTCTCATACACAGTTGTAGGCTTATTTATTTCATTTAGTCACAAGGTAACGTGGAACTTCTACAAGCTTCTGCTAAACCACATTTGTCTTCCACAGTCCAGAACTGCTGGTTAATCTGGGAGTAACAGCTGTAATGATAAAGACTCACATAAATTCTCTAACCCCATCTTTTTATTCATATGACCAGACATCCAGAACAGTAAAAATTTATCCTGGAGTATCTTCCTGGAGTACTTGTCCCAGACACAAGGCTACATGCTTCATTCTCTCCATGTTGCGCTTTTCTCTGATTAACAACTTGACGGCACCAGCGCTCACTTTGTAGGTGAGCAAGAACAGAATGAGCAGAAAGTAGAAACAAGGTTTGTTTCCTTATGTCAGGCCACATGTAACTGAAAGGTAGAAGCAGCATGCTACTGTTATCCATGAGAGCTACCATGTGATGTTTCACGAAGGAGTTCACTGGGAGTTCACAGTTCAGAAATCTGTGGTCTGTGTGAAGATCTGTGGGATAGCTTTCTTCCAGACAGTTTCAAAATTCAGGCCTAATGGGGATGCCAAAGCTAAGGAACCAGACTAAAACTAATCCAAAGTAAAACCCCTAAAGCATGATGACAGTAGTAACAGCAACCTCAGCAACAACTGCTTTCATCTACTAATCTGCTTCTTTTGTGATTCACTACTTATTAATGCAGACAAAATCTAAAACTACATTTTAAAAAATTTACACACATTCAAAAGTACTTCAAAATGAAAATCAGTAAATGCAAATCAAATGCGGGCCATGTCATTGTAACTTCACATGCTATTCAGGAACATTCTGCATTCTTGTTGCAAATTTATTATTGCAACATTATCTCAAGTTGGAGAATATAACTTAATTAAATTTTTTGCCAATTAGAAAAGTTTTAATTACCGATTTGGGTATTGAGAAACAAGACAAATAGTAAAACACCCAGCCAAAGAAAGCACTTTTTATCCTTTCTTGTGTGTCTTCACTTCAGGCACCGTTTTTCTCCTTTCTAATCCCCAGTCTCCTTGATTTTGACATTACATTACACTCAGTCCCTTTGGAAAGGCAATGGAAGGGTGGGGCAGTAGAGTGAGGTTAGTGCATAGTGACTTGCTCTTTTTGACTCTTTTCAACTCTCTTTTGAATGTTCTTTTCAACTGCTTTAGTATGGATCCTCCACCAGACAACATCCCTTTGGGGATTGCACCTGTCCAGCACGGATTCTTCCATTGTTTGCAACCCCTTTGGAGGTGTACCATCATCTGTGTTTTCTTTTGCATGTCCTCGTGTATCTCTTGTCTTTCCCTTCAAGCCGACTCTGTTTCCCCTGTATTTCCATTTCTCCATTGTTTTGTGTCCCTTGCATCACCTTTGTGCCTCCTTCTGTGTCTTCTTTCACATCTCATTTCACATGACTCCTCGCATCCTTCCTCCTGTATCTTCACTTGTGCTCCCTGACACATTTTCCTTTGCATTTCTCCTCTGCTGTGGTGTTTCCTGTTTCTAGTAGGTTCCAACCTTTCTTAAGTCTGTTTGTTCCAGTTTCAGTTGCGCAGTGGGTCCATATTGTCCTTCACTGAGCTGACTTGAAACAGCTGTGCCCAGCACAGGGCATGCTCTCCTCCCAACTCTGCAGCTCCCTAAAACCTCTACCATTTATGCCACATACAACTTTTAAGGTGGATAGGAATCTCAGCCATAAGGATCTATGGATCCCTGATTTCACATAAATGGACAAACAGCAATAGGCACTAGCACAAAAAAAGCCCTTGTCATCAGTACTTCAAAAACAAAATTAAATTTTTTATGATTGCTCTTTTCTTAAGAGCTACTTACATCTGCATTAGTGTAAGTGAGAGATTTCACTTCTAAAGACCAGATGCCATGACAACACATACATGTTTTTTTAAGTATACCAGGTCCAGAATATGGGAAGACTATACACTTCTGAAATTAATTAAATTTGACTTACCGTAACAGAATCAAGTTTTTGTTTCACCTTCTGCATTCTCATTGATGCTCTTGCAACACTGACAAATTGATCTGCTGGAGACATCACTGAGTTTTTTTGTACAGGAATTTCAGAAAAACTGCTAAAGAAGTGTGGCCCTCTTGGTGCAGCTGTGGTAAGTGATGAACTGAGATCTCTTACAAGTTCAGCTTCCTGTTGTGCAACTGTAGAAATAAGCAATATTAATGTCTCAGGCGAAGCCTTACATTGCCATGGGAAAAAAAATCAAAGGATCACAGTCATTTTGCCAGCCATGTCTTCAGCCAAACACCATCAGAAACTGTATCAATAGTGCTACAGGGAAAACCTGAAAATGATATGAAATTTTACCCTTACTACCCCATTTTCCCCCTAACTCTTCTGATCACAATATCCCACTTCAGTTATTTGAGTTCAGTAATCTCCCATACAGAACTGGTATTTTTGTATTGCTTATCAGCAATAGTGTTCCTCATGCAGAAATACTGGCATTGGGTGAGGGGGAAGAGTGGGAAGAGAAAGGAATTTTTCGAAGGCAATAAAGTTATAAAGCCTGCACTGAGTTCAAGTCGGTGACATTTCACATTTTTTCCAGCCTAGTTCAAGTGAGTTTATGATGTCTGAGCAATATATCATAAGTTGACAGACATATTATACAGGCACAGGACCCACTGACAAGTTGACTTCTGTGATTTTTTGTACTATGGTCTCAAGCCAACAAAGGTTAAAAGAATTGTTCATGGAAGTTCTGCCCAGGATATTAATAAAACTGTTGGTGTATCTAAAACACATGCTGTCGGAGTCTTAAAAATTGTGTCAGTGACTAAAATTAGTATTACTATATGCTTAACTCTTTCAACACTATGGCAGCATGACTATTTTCTGAAACCAAAGATGGTGCTTTTAACCAAAACAGGAACAAAAAGATAGCAACAAATGATACAAAAAAAGACCACAACCTATGCAAAATCTTACTGTCAGCAGTTAAGAAGTCAGAAGACACAAATAACTACCACTGTGCTATGTAATCTCTAAAAGTGTATGCACACATATATATATTTTTTTTTCCAAACTACTACTTCAAGTTTTTTAAGACTCACTGCCTGTTCAACAACCAAAAAATTCTGAAGAAACTCTTCATCCCCCAAAAATTTCGTTGTTTTTTAAAACACCCATATCCTACTTAATTGAAGTATGGCACTAAATATTGATTGCAAAGTTATTCCACTAAATGTTCCTGTAAAAGTGAACCAATTCAACAAATAACGTACACTGAGATTTTATATGAGTAATCCTATTACTAAATTACTTAAAAATCCAGTGTATAAAGACTGGATTAGCTTTACAGATCTATGTCGCCTGCAAATGTAATTCATACAAAAAAATTACTGCATAATTCATATTAACACATTAACTCACTAGATGGAAATATCTTTAACTGAATACAACTATCAAAAAAGCCTGCAAAGGACAATCTCAATTTTGTTTTTTATACCAAAAATTCAAAGTTAGCATTTACTACTATCTTCTCTTCAATATAACATGGGGAATAAACATATCTCTGACATAATCACATCACAGCTGTAACAGCTATTTATTAGAAGTCTACACAATTTCATTCATTTCTATACAGGTCCTCAACATTATTTTGTAACATAGCTGGCACAGACTACTCAGATTCTGATTAAGCTACTAATTAGTTTTCCAAATAATTGTATTTTCTGGCTCCGTAATCCATCTTGATATTGCAAAAATGCTTTTGTATAATGTTGCATATATATGATAAAGTGCTGCAAAAATCACAGAGTATGAAATACAAAACACTTGAAGAACCTAGGCCAAAACCCTTGCTTAAAGCAGCATCACATAGAACAGGTTATGCAGGATCATGTTCAATTCAGTTTCGGTATGTCTCAGAAAAGAGATATTAATTATCATCAAATTCTCTCACAAGAAGTACAAATACTAACAAATTGCTTCTAAAAATAAGAAACTTACAGGTGAGTATGAAGAGAATTTGTACTGTACCTTTATAATCATAAATGTATACAAGTATTGGATGGTTTGGACCAAAGGCACAAAAAGACACCATGTGTTCGTGTGGATGAAAGGCAACATCACGAAGTGGAGATGTGAAGGAGAGTTCAGAATATACGGCCACCTGATCTCCTGCAGAAGTGAAATAAGTTTATTAATGCCATGGAAAAATATTTGAAATATTTAATACAGCAAAATAACAACTGGTTAAATCTTGCACTACTGCAGTGTTTTCCACTGTAAATAAATGTTCTTCAGTCGATTTCCTGATTGAAAAGTAGTATTTTGGCATAAGACAAAGGAAATATTGCATGCTTTTAAGTTATTCAGTAAGTCAGAAAAGTTAGTGCTGTTGCAATAGCTGTAGGAAATGCCAGAGGAGGATGCACCAGGTTAGATGAGTTCTCTTGCTCTGATAAGCACGTTCTGGAAAGGTGGCGTTCCACAGTATTTGTTTGTGCTTGCATTGTACGAAGATAGCCATCTTACTCGTGGATTTCAGCTATATAATACTGATAAAAGGAGTGAAAGTTGAGCAGAGAATTATTTTAAAAAAATAAATAAAATTAGCTCTTCAGCTGATGGCACTATAAATGCAAATATAGTGTGTAAACAAAAGTCAAAATCCAATAAGAACATACTAATAAAAAAGCTCCTCCTTCCTTTTACTTTATTTTTTTTTAAAGTTGTCAGGCAAATTATGTAGCAGCAGAGATGCAAGCTAACGTAGTAGGAAACATGAAAAGAAATTCAAAACAGAACTGTTAGTTATCTGCTAGTTTCAAAATATTTACTTTATTAAAAAAATATAGAGAGTACAATGACAGACAGACTATAACGTCATCAAATTCAAAATGGTATTCTGCTACTTTCTGCGCTTATTTTTATTTCTTTTACCTCCTGAACAAGAAAATCCACCTTACACTTTCATCACGTTTTTTTCAGAAAGATTTTGGTAGCTATTTTGAAACTCCTTGGCTTGGGGATTAATTCACCGAGAAACCTTATATACCACACACCAATAATAGTCAGTCTCTGACCACCCACCACAGAGACGAAGTGGTTCTGAACAAGAGTCTGCTTCTCAAATCTAAACAACACAACAGAAAAACTTACCTGACCTAAAACACTTTTTGTGCATTCCATCTTAAGATCCTCACCACATGTAAAGAGTTGCAGTACACAAAAAGCTGAGCCTCAGGTGCTCCAGTCATGCTGGATATTACAAATGTTACCTCTATTAATTTCCTCTAGAGAATTAAATCACAGAGATTAATAACAGCTATTTAAAAGGTGGAGCTAAAACTCCAGGATTTAAGAACGTCTTACTGAAATTTTATTCCATATCAAAAGTGTTTCAATAAACCCTAAAAAATCCCTTCCCCCTCAGCTTTGACAATTTAGCTTAAGCCCATAAAATAATTAGTTACCTGTTTCTGGATTCCAAACATAAGCCTTTCCATCTTCACTTCCTGAAAACAGGAACGTACCACATGGTGTTAAGGTGCTGTGAATCTTCTCTCGGTAATTTGTAGCACCTACATATTTCTTCGTTGCCAAGCTAAAGACAAAGTTTGCAAATACAGAAGATACATTCAGAAAAGACAATGTAACTTTTTAAGTGTCAGTTCCCCCTCTATTCCTCAGAAAAATCAGTACACCCTGCATTCCAAATAGATATCGAAGCACATACTTTTTGCAGACAGCAGTGTTTATTTACCCCATATTTTCCCTAACCCTCATAATGCACCTGACAGTATAGATGAAAATGTACATCTTTGTCTTTCAGCAGAAAAAGGAAATCCTCAGATCTAGAGAATAGATAGAGATGCAGCAATTTGAATGATCTTAATTCTGGGCTTTGCATAACACAGGGAAACTGGCACTATTAGTCCAAGCTCTGTCAGAAAAGTTTTCACTATGTTTCTTGAGCTTGAATGATTAAACTTAAGTAGCAGCTCTCTTCAGTTCTGCAGACTAATGTCTCCTAGGTCATAAAACCAGCAGTAGAATCAACAAATTTCAGACATAAATGTTGATTTACTATTAATATATTTAATATTATTTTGCAACTTAGGTATACTAATCTTTTTTTAGTGAAACACTATTGGTCAGCACAGTAATAATGATCTACTGTCAAACAGTCTGTAGGCATCAAGTAGGAGAGAATCCATGAAAGGATGGAAAGACGCATAAATGAGCTTGTAAGAGGTTATTTTAAACATGAGGCATCGCCTGGAAAAGGATATCAAAGTTCAATGTGGAGACTAACCCAGCAGCAGTACTACAAAGCAGAATTTGAGGCAAGAACAGCAATAAGCCACCACAGCTCTCAAGGACAGAGGACAGTATTACTTCACATTTGTTACTGCAAAAGCAATGGAGGTATGCTGGGAGAATAGTAGTCCATTTAATATGACAGGAAAATTATTTTAAACAATATTAAAAAAAAAATACCCTAGATGATATTCTATTTCACAAGTAACAGAAAAGGAAGCTTTCATGATCCCAGTGCAAGACCATTTTAGCCCAAATAAGAGTTTTAGCTGTATGAATAAGAAAGATAGTATCTCTGAGATGTCATTAGAAGAGCCCTGCAAGGTGTAAAACTAAACTTCATATGAAATCCTAAGGAGAGGACTGAACCAAAACCAAATCCCTGACCACATACCTAAGTGACAGGACAACTGCATTATCCAAAAAGATCAAAAAACGCAAGTTGAAAGAGGAAAGTTAAGAGCAACCAGCTGTCAATCAACATGAATTGTGTTCATCTGTGACCTCCACCCCCTCTTTTCTCATGCAGGGAATGAACAGTTAATGCTGATGTGTAAAATTATCACTGCTGGGTATCTGACCTTGTGGTTTATTGATAGACTTAAGTCAATGTAACTGTGGGCTGTGGTCAAAGTAGCAGTCCTGGTGGTGTCCTCTCCACCCTTATTTTCCCAGGCTCTCCCTCATTTCTTTTCTAGTGCTTGGGCAGTGATCAGATGAGTTTGATCAGATAGTTGATTAAAATGAAAATTAATCATTTGTATTTGTAGGCTAATTTTTAGTTGGATCAGCTCACTGATCCGACTTACCCCACATCAAAAGATCTCTAGAGATGATAAAAATGGAATGCTAGGAATATACGGCCAAAGGTGTGGGAGATTGCAGGAGATGGTACGTCCTATGGATAAATTTGCTTAAAATAATTGTGAAATTGCACTCCATATTAAACCCTTTCTTAAAGATTAATTCAGCAATTTCATGATTCGATTGAGTGGATAATTTAGCTTCTAGCATGGTCATTATAATTTACCATTTACACTAAAAGAGTGCACCATAATATAGTAGAGTCCTCAGCTAGTTCAAACATTCAATCCAGTACAATAACAGAATTGCTAAGTTTGGAAAAGATCTTCAATATCATTAAGTCCAACTATTTATACAGCAGTGTCCCATGTACCTAAGGGCCACATCTACACAACTTTTAAATACCTCCCAGGATTTTCTGTGTGGTAAGTGGCAGAAAGAAACCTATCAAACTAAGGACAAAACACTTTAGAAAAGTTGTTCATATCTTTAATGTGACTTTCCAGAACAGAATGTTCAAGTGCATCTTATCAACGTATGTATATGATTGGTGAGAGACTATGCTCACTCCCACGCAATGAAAAGATGAGAGGGAATGGACATAAATTGAAATATAGCTAATTCTGTTTAAAAATAAGAAAAAAGTCTTTTGAGGGTGAATTAACACTAGAGCATGTTGCTCACAGCAGTTGTAAAATCTTCATCCTTCAAGATATTAAAAATCCAATTGTATAAAGCTCTGAGTAGCATGCTGTTGTGATTTGATTATTGGGTTGATCTGGTCATTCTCCAACATCAAACTCAAGTGAGTCTATAATCTCCTTGCTTTTTATTATTGTTTGTCATTAAAAAAATCATGTTTATACCAATTAAGAATGAGAAAATCATCAAAAACTGCAAAACTATCTCACAGCCTGCTTAATAAACCACAAAATGCACGTCACTGCATTTTTTAGTAAGTATGATGACAATCATCTTCCTTTTCATCATCAAAATATCCTTCCCAAAGTCTCAAAAATGCAAAACTAACACACATATGTTACCACTTCCAAGTTCTTTTCATGCCCAGATTGCATTTTAAAAGAGATTTCAATCTTTAGAAGACTAACATTGCATTCTTCATGCCACTTTAGGCTCCCAAGTAATCTAGTAATTTTTAGATGTTCTATTCTAAAAGACTTACTCAATATCACCCAAGAGGTCTGTAACACAGCAGTGTTTTGAAAGCATTTCCTAACCCTAACATTTCTATCCTTGATTATTAGAACATCTTTTTTCTCCCCAACTACACAACTAACACCTTTATGGTATTTTATTTCCCCATGTCAATTTTAAAACATAAAGGAAATACACATTTGTCACCAAAAATACTAACATTCTGAGATCCATAATTCTCAGGGTACTGTCTTTGGCATGGATTAATAAACGCCTTCCATTCGGATGCACTTCCAAATGATTTACTGGTGTTCCTTTAATATCGTTTTCTTTTATTTCCTATGGAAGGATGGAAAACAAACAAAATTAAATAACTTTGTATTTTAAAACTCATGTTTTTACATATTATTGCCCATTTTTCTCTTGCATTACTCTTTTTCTGCTCAATTAATTTTATTTTGTTTAGAAAAAAGTTTGTTCCTATATTAAGGCATTACATCCTAGACATCAACTTTTTACAACTATGAGGCAGATTCTGCTGTGACTGAACTTAAAAAAACTAAGCTGATTACAGAAATGCTGACTGAATATTAGGGCTCTAAGGTATGAACAAAGTTTTTTTAAAGCCTGGGCTCTATTTTATTTTTGTCTCTAGAGAACAAAGCATTTATCTGTTAAAACAGTGCTATCGAACCTCAAGTATTTTCATGTTTTATATAGAAAAAAAAATTACAGAATCACAGAACCCCAGAATATCCTTAGTTGCAAGGGCCCCACTATGAACATCAAAGACCAACTCCTGGTCCTACACAGGACAGTCCCAAGAATCGCATCATGTTCCTTGAGAGTTCAAATACTTCTTGAATTCTCTCAGACTTGGTGGTGTGATCACTTCCCTGGGGAGCCTGTTCCAGTGCCCAATCCAATTAAGTTGTAAAACAATTTAAAAAAATTAAGACAGTGAATCACTGCACATTGTATCAGTTCTTCTATACCAATTTTTAAAGAAAATGCACCTCTGCAGTTAAACAAAAGATAATGTATTAAAAAAATGTAATTCAAATCAGATTACTAGATTTGGAAAAGTTCACATAAAAATTACAATGCTAGTTTAAGAAACCTGTTTACCTTATTGATCTTCCAGTGTTGAAAAAGGTGTGGAGAACTTCCTTTGACAGGTGTATCCCAAACTATTATCAGTCCTGAACTATCTCCTGAGAACATGTAGTGTCCTGAGAAATAATGTCTTATTAGTAAAATATCAACCAAAAAACAGTAATACAGAAAACAAGAAACAATCTTTCATTCTCTCATTTTTGTGAATAGGCAAACACCAATTCTTTCATCTCTTTTGCTATAATACACTCATTGCAAATGCATTTTGGTCATATTGCATGATATAAGCTGATACCATAAATCTGGATGTAGCATATACATTAAATACTGAGGTGCAGAACAGATTTTTAATATTTTTTCATTTTTATTCATATTTCACAACCAGCAAAAAGTGAGCATTTACAGTTCAACAAGCTGCACATGATAGATCAATGCTTACTTAAACATTCACTAAGAGAACCTTGAACTAGAACAAACAGGGTTTTCCAACACTTGTTCTTTAAGCACAAATACTTTTTCTCTATAACAGTACACCTTTCCTCTTTGTAGTACCTACTCCAGTGACTAAAATGAACCACCTAACTATTAATGATGTCACTAATATTAAAAAAAGTCAAAATTGAATTTTCACCCATTTTGAACTCTTCCTCAACTATAACATGTCAGTACAACATTCAGCTGTAAACCTACCAGTCAACAGGACTCACAATGGTCAATTATCTATCCTTTTCTCTCCAGGCTTTCTATTCTCTGTCAATATTGAAAAGTTCATAATCTTCCCACTTTTTCAGTCTAGTGCTAAAATTCTCACTATCTAATTACTACTACCTCATTTTCTCTATCAAAGAGTCATAGATTGATTTGGGTTGAAAGAGACCTTAAAAATCATCTAGTTCTGACCTCCCTGAAATGGAGAGGGACACCTTCCACAAGAACAAAGCCCAGACCAACACGGCCTTGAACACCTTCAGGGATGGGGCATCCACAATTTCTCTGGAAAACCTGGGGCATCCACAATTTCTCTGGAAAACCTGTCTCAGTATCTCAGCACTCTTCCAGTAAACAATTTCTTCCTAAGAAGAATACACTACCTCCATCAAGTAAAGAAAACTAGTAAGACTCAAGTTGGTCTTCAATTGGAAAGACAACTATTTGCAAAAGCAATATTAGCCACATACCTTCTGCATCAAAACAAAGTGTGTTGATGAAACTTTTATGGCCATCAAGCTCCTGTAGCAGCTGCCCATGGATTTCTTTCACATTTGCATTCCAGATTCTAATCACTGAGTCGTAACACCCTGTCACGACCAATGAGTCAGCAACTGGGTGGTACTTGGCAGTGTAGACAAATGAAGGATGAGGGAAAACTCTCACTGCAGATGCTGCTTTCATTTCTATTTTCCACATTCTAAAAGGAAACAAAGTTAGAATTTCTACTGTATAAAGCAGTCACACACACAGGTGTAATTTATGCCATATTTTGTGCTACTGGTTCCAGAGACAAATGCTTGCAAACACTTAACAATATCTGTTTATCCCACCAATTTGTTACACCTCTATTTAATCCTTTAATAGGGTACTCTTGAACAAAAATTTAAAAAAAATTACTACTTTACAAAGTATTCAGTCTTCAAAGCAAATTAATGGCTACTTACTCACTTAATGGTTATATTTCTCATTTTAAAGTATTCATGAAGAATCCCACTGAATAAACTAGTTTCCTTCTTTCAGGAGTTACAACCAAATTAAGCTCTTCTGGGATATCATTCATTTAAACCAATATTAGAACAAGAAAACTCATACAGGTACATTTAAGACCACTAAATATAAATAAAATCCCAGAAAATTTTAGAATAATTACCGGCCACACAGTGATCATGATCTCAAGGATGTTTACAACACATAAATTCACTTCTTACTATTAGTCTATTTCCTATCCTTTGCCACCCATAGCTGTTAAGATCAGATTTTTCTCAGTGTTTTCTGTTTGATGTTATGCATTTTATTTCCCCAAAGATGAGTCCACAAAGAATAAAACAGTACCTGGATCACTAAATACAGGTGGGCAGCACATTACGTGCAGTATTCAGTTACAAAGTGTTATTGAATTGTTTTAGTGGCACTCCTCCAGGTTAGGCAACCACTTCTGGTGGCTATTGAAGAATCCTAAGCTTACTCAGAGGTGACTTAATTACAAAATTGCAACCCTTTAAAATACAGCAATTAATCTGCAATTTGATGCAGGAAGGTCACAAGGAGTTTACCTATCTTTTAGGATGGTTTTAATCCTATAAAATAAAAATTAATTTATTGTTTACAAATAATGTGGGACTAAACCTTTGGAAGGCTTGAGGATAACATAGAACACTACATAAAGAAGAATTCATGTTAAGTTAATGAATTTACCTTCACGTTGCCTTAGAACTCAGAATGAGATAATCCAAATAATAAACTGATAATGACTTTAAAGCAGTGGGGTGCTGACACTTTTTAAGGAGCTGAAGGCAACTCACAACAAATACAGGAACCAAGAACTTGTACAGTGACTGCACACTGTACACAGAAAAGGAAGCAGACCACTGCAGTTTGAACTTGCTGCCACAAATTCAAGAATTGAGGAGCAGCTCGGCCTTCTTATAGGCACCATAAATAACTGAAACTGACATTTACCTCAACATAAAAAATTCTTACTTAATCCACTCCAGTGAAAAAAAAAAAAAAGTGCTGAACTTTCACCCTCAACACACTCTTTTATGACTACATATAAGCATCCAAAAAACCCTAAAACAACTCCACACGCACAATATATCATTTAACAATTCTTCTGGCATTTCAATTACGCAACTGCCTGTAGAATTACTGAGCTGCATAACAGAAATAATAGATAGGGATCTGAAGGACTAAAAAAACCCAAAAAGCTCTATGAAAACCAATGAAGTTGCTCACAATAAAACTGTACAGTGTTTCAGCAATATTTCCATGTCTATCTGCAGCTTTGAGGGTTTTGGTGTTTAAATATAAACAGATCAATATTTTAGCATTAACACTGTAGGGAAGTACATTTTAATTGTAGGGGATTCAATTTCATAACAGTATCAAAATTAAGTTACAGCAATTTAAGCTGAATTACTTTACTAAGTGTAAAAAACCAAAAGAACACCACCAACATACATATACGCAGTGCAGTAAATTTACACACATAACTTGAATCTTAAATTTTCAATTTCCTGCCTAGTGTTCAAATTTGCAAACTTAATACTGCATTCATAATATGGCAATTTCTCCAGGAACAGAATATTACAAATGTATCAGTGTCTTCTTGAAATAAAATCTTTTTTATTTTTTTACTGCATTGTAGATTTAGACACTAGAGTTTTTGGAAAAGCTTTAGTTTCAAGTACAAATACATTAGAAATAGTAAATACGGTATAAGTGATTAACCCAATCACAATTTTTGTATTATTTTAGTCACATGGTAACCAAATCTTTTATTAAAACATTATAGCACAGTTTATAGTAAAACTACACAGTTTGTAGTAAAACACTGAATTGGACCACTTCCTTTTCAATTTCTGATGGTATCTGCCAGAACATCTCATCATACTGACCTGACAGTGCCGTCAGAGGAAGCAGTAAGAAGGTACTGATTGTCTTTTGACCAACAAAGATCATACACTATGTTCAGGTGACCATAAAATTCTCTCAGGAACTGTCCAGAAGGAATTTCATACACTAGGGAAGTTGAAAAAGGAAAATAAAAGTTTTGTAAGTATTTGCAATCAAACAGATGTAGCTACTAGAGCCAAAGTTTAGTCTCATCTTGGGCTGATTTTCTGCTAGCATAAATCAACTCATTTTCTTTATCTTCTCATTTTGAGGCAACAGGATGAAATAACAGCTAGATGTGAACAGACAGCAAGCATCTACTTCCATCTAGTGGTTCATGGACGTAACAAATGTCTCACCCATTAAGAAACACCTTATTTGTATTAATTTGTGAGAACTAGATTAGGATTATGTTGGGGCTTGTTAAATTTTGACAACTAATTGACAATCTTAGAAATATTTTAACACTGAGGTGGTTTTCTGGGGCTGTGTAATAAAGCAATCTAGATTCACTGTTCCTTGCATTTAAACACTTACTTTGTGTACTTAAAATACTGCCCTCTAAATCTCAAAACTTTTATGCAAGGTTTAAGAACTATGCAGTTGAAGCTACCATGATGAAGCAGCCAAAAATTTGAGTTACAAGAAATGTTTGTACTTTGACTGAACTGGACCATGGAATACAGCAGCTTCCAGTAGTCTGTCTGGAGATAGTAACATTCTGGTATCCACCTTTCAAGACAGGTTAGGAGAAAAACTTACATGAAAAGTGTGCAAGGTGGAGGCTTAAAATGTTATTTCCCTTAAAACATCATCAGAAACTATGTTCCTTCTGCAAACTGATTTAGTATTTCCATTAGGCCTCTGGCCAGAGATGGTGTCATTTCCTACCATTAAACTGTGTATATGTAACCATGTAGCAAAAGCCAGTTCCAGCCCTACATCAACACAGGAAGAGCATTTTCCTCAATGCTCTTTAATGCACAGAACAATCTTCTAATCACAACTACAAACCAGAAACTTTGAAAGAGCACAGTTTAAAAATTAACTTCTGTTAATCTTTAATTTCCAAATACATGGATTATAAGCAAAAAGCAAAAATGTATTTAAACTTACAAGCAATGGGATAGCCACTCCTTCCTGCACATGCTGCTGCCAGTGTTCTCCCATCATGAGAGAAGCGGATACAGAAGCAGCCCATATCTCCTCCTCGCAGGGAAAACAGGTGCTTGTTGGGTATGCGGCAAGCCTGGCTTTTCAGGGAACAATTGGTAGGAATATTAACTATCCAATGCGTGGAACACACTCTTAGCTCCTGACATGCAGAAGCTCTAAAAGGCTAGTAACATCTTAATGGTATTCCAAAGTAAAATTCAACATACTATAAGCAGAGACAGTTTTGCAGCACAACCTAGGCCCCATGAATGTATATTTCTTTCTGCCCCATTACTAAAAACAAGCAGCAAGTTAAAAAAACCTAAAAAAGATTTAAATTGAAATAAATTCCTGAATCTTAAGGAATACTTAATAGTGCCTACTATCGATGATGTAAGGTGTGGAGTTAAGACTGTAAGTGAAGCTTGTTTAACGAGACTAAGCACAACTTTTAGTAACCTAATGACTGCAGTGTGAACTCAGAAACCCAACCAAAGGCACTCAAAACTTTGGTCTTCTACCAAATCATTTTAACATCCCTCATCTGTATTTAAATGTCTGACTTTTAAAGACAAAACCAGAGATTAAACACTTCAGAAAACTGAACTGGTATTTTAGACCCCCTTGCTTTCTCCCAACATATTACCTCTTTTTGACCCCACGGCTTTTTCTCCAAAACTAAATTCAAAGTTTAAGGTGAAGGGCAATATCCACAGTACCTGTGTGGTTCTTCAATGTAAGCTCTTTCTGTCATAGTTTAAAAATGTCTTCAACAAACAAAAAGAAAAGTCAAGAAAATATATTTCTAATCAAGCTGGAATCTGAGAACTGGCTTCCTGTCTTACTTGCATTACCCAAATTATCCTACTCTTTCAAATTCTTAGAGAATTCTCCAAATTAAAAAAAACCTGGCTGTTCTGGTGAAAAAACTGTTAAATCAACCATATTTGCTAATGTCAAGCCTCTTCTACTCTCTATGAGAATTTTTTATGTTTTGATTAATATCTTTGTTCATTATTTTAATTAATTATTTGCTTCATAATACTTATAAATATATAGTAAATATTGAAATTATTTTCACTTAAAATTCAAAGAAAACTGCTTCACCTGTCCAGGCAATCTTGACCATTTAAATGGCTCCTTTTTCTCCTCTGAAGAAGGCTCACATCCTTCTCTCTGGAGCTCAGACAGTGCTGTATTATTTAGTTCCTGCTGAACAGCTGCCATAGAGTGAAAAGAAGGACCAACCTTAAAGCAAACAAAACAAAGTATCAGGAAAAAAATATTTTTAAAGTGAACAATGCAATTTCTAAAAAGGTTAAAAGGTACTTTTAATTAAAATGTCTTGCATTTTTATATCTGGAACACAGAGATTGGAAAAGCTTAATACATGAAAACTGTATTGCAAAATGTCATTTCAAGTAACCAGGAAGTCAGAGAGTAATCCAAGCTTCCAATGCTGTGTCAATCAAGTGGTATCATCATTTTTTCAAATAATTGATAATCTCCTATTTTTAGTAACTGTCAAGGTCAGTGAAAATTAGAACTACTTCACTATTGTATTGTATTGTACTACTGAGAAGGTGCACATCTCACCAGGTTTCCACTCTTCAGAGTACAAAAGTGAGCAGAAGAAAGTATTATTACAGCTCTAAATACAAGTAGGAAATTATATAATAGAACAATATTGCATTTGCATCAGAGAAAAGAAAATGCCGTATTTATCTTCAATGCCCATCTCAGCACATACCAGTGTAAGCCTATTTTTAAAGAAGCTTTCATTTGTGAAAAAAAATACAGCTCAATACGGCTAGAGGGTGCAGGGAAGCAAAGTTAAGTAACTTGCATCTTTTCTCAAAGAATATATACACCTGTGTGAGTTCAGTGACTTAAAAATGGCATTCCTACTAATAAGAAGGAACACTAATCTTCAAGAAAGGACTCTGAAAGTTCTCTGACTGTCAGTGGCAAAATATTTGAAGTTGTAGGTAGAAAAGTATGCCTATTTTTCAAAGATACCTATGAAGGGCTGAGTTTGAAAAATCTATCTTGAGATGTAACATTCTTATATATATTTTATATACTGCATGTAAGCACAGCTTTTATACACATGCATACAAGCACAGACTCACACGCTCTAACTAGGTACTAGTTCCTACAGAAAAATCTGCATATTTACAAACATTTATATATTATATATTTAACTTACTTGATCAGGCAGTTTTAGGCCTTTTACAGTTACATATAAAGTTGATGGGTAACGATTTCTAGGACATTTTGCCCACCAGTCATAAACCTCAACAACATTTGAATGTGACTTGGTCCTTGAAGGTGGGTAATATAATTGCAGACGAAGTTTTCCACCAACGTTTAGAACTCCATTTGCACCCACAAGCTGGAAGGGTCATTAAAAAGAGGAGAGAGAAAAAAAGATGAACACAAAAGTAATTGATAATTTCTAACACCTTAATTTACAACATAAACTCTTGAAATCCACTTCCCATTGCAGAAATATACTAACTCTAAAAGTGATAATGAACTAAGTAGGTATTTAATCCCCCCAGGATCAAATCATGAAGATTAAATCTTAGATGGCAGTCAAGTTTCAAAAGATGCATCACAGCAGTAATATCTTGAAAGTGGGAAGACCTCTGCAGTACCTCTTTTCTTTTTTTAAAACTAATACTTGCTAAAATAAACCAAATCTCAAAGGACTGCCAATCCGCAAACAGCTTCTTCCAAATCTATCCTCTTTGAATGTTGCAATGAAGGGCATTGGTAAGGCTTTGGTTCAGAGCAGAAGATACACCAATGCAGTAACCTCTTCAACTTCAGAGGAGACAGAATCCTCTCTACTGAACTGAAGAATACCAGAAGTACCTACTGCCATTTACTGATCAGTGTTGAATCAGGACATTTCTACTTTGACTGACAGAAATAAAAGGATAATCCAGGCAGATGCAGTAAGAATGAAGAACAGGAAACAATTTTATTAATATTTATGAGCTGAAAATTCATTCTTCCCTCTGTTCAGGAGTAGGCTGTAATGAAAGCCTGGATGCACAGTTCCTACCAGCTCTGCTAACAGACGTGGGATAGCAGATCCCTGATTCCAGTAGATTTATCTCGGGCAGAGCTCAGAAGAATCTCTGCATTGAATTGCTATGGAGGCCCCCATCCCTTCCTTCATCTGAAAATATTTTAAAAGGCTTTCCTACTTAGTACAATTTGAGATTTTCAGATAAAAGGATTTATGAATTTTGTTTCCTCATTTAATTATTTACAGTACCTTTAGAAATGCCCAACAAATTTTTCGGTAACGACCTTCCTGAATTTTTGCATCACAGCTGGCTCTCACTTCATGCATACTTGGAGAATCAAGGACCTAGATGTATAAGCAGGAATATAAATGCATTTCTAATGAACTTCATGATAATTTAAAAAAAACCTGCTGAAAATATGCTTGGTCAATTCGCTGAATCAAACAGATTTAAATTTTAAGAAATATACAAAACCAGTGTTTCTTCCACACAAGTATGAAAATAGAAATAACAGGTCCTTGGCTACTTACCTGCTGACTACTTATGACCTCCATTAAAAAAGTCTAGTCTTAAAAAAACTTATTCTTGCTCTCCTTACGTCTCAATAAAAGAAAAAACAACCATGTGTAATTTTCTTAATAATTCAGAAATCATTCAGATCACAATTCTGACAGCTAAAGCCAGCTGCATATTAATTTATATGGAAAACAGCAGTCAAACAGTTAGTTTTTCTTTCTTAGCTTTATCACTTTTGTCATCAAATCAGTCATAGAGAAGTTTATGTTGGAAGGAACCATTCAAAGATCAGAGTTCTGAGCCATGGGCTTGGACATCTTTCACTAGATCTGTGAAGGATTCCACTTTTTTCAGTGGAATCATACTTTTGGTTCCAACATTATTTCCATGAAGAATTTTTACAGACAAACGCAATTAGTTTTGTGTTAAGCAATTAAGTATTCTTAATTCTATAAATATGTTCATTTACAAGCATCACAAAACAGTAAGAAACATATAGCAATAAATGATATTCAATCTATTTGAAATAGGAAAAAAACAAGGAATGAAAAGTATTTATTGCATTAGGTTTCCATTTCTATGTTAATTCTACAGAATCTCTCTGTGCAAATACTGAAATGCCTAAGCTAAAAATTACATTGAATATATAACCTAAAATTTTCCCTTTATACATAATTGTACTGGAGGGCAGATTAATAATTACTCTATGAAGACTGGGACAGGAGAGGTAGATGTGTAAAATGCTAACAGAAACAATTCAATAGTTTGTTCATTGGTACAATGAGGTGCTGCTACACGCAGATAAACTCTACCGTTGAGTTTCTTGTACTGAAACCTTTCTTCAGATTTCAAGAATGTGAAAAGAGTGATATCCACCATATCCTACCAGCCTTCCCCAGAAGTTTGAGAGCTGATTTTATAAGAAAGCTTAGTACTCCTTGTTACTATCAAAACAGAATCCTCTCCTATTAAAAAAACCCACTTTTTGGTATCTCCACTTGACTTTGTACCATAAAACTGTGCTATTAATCTAATTTAATTGAAATAAAACACCCAATTCAGTCAAATATATACTGTTGAAGAAACAAACCAAAAGACAGAATGTGCATAAATCAGATGCTAAAATATTTCATCTTACCTCAAAAAACAGGATAATCTGAGGGTTTTCCTCCGTGTTTTGAAGAAAATAAGTAAAACGCTCATTAAATATCACTTGCTCTTCCCAGTCTGGAATTGTTGATTTAGACTTTCTAAAGTCACATGGTTGTGTCATTATAGGAAGAATGTGCTCTATTTCTTCTTGTTCACAAGATGAATCTTCCTTCTTGCTGCTTGAAGATTTCCAAAGAATTGCAATTGTTAGAGCATTTAAAAAACAACCTTGAACAAAACAATATTTTCAATTACTGAAACCCAAGAAACATATAAGATACTGTTTGTCTAATTCTAATTAAGTTATTGTTAGCAAATTAATGCATAATGACCATGATGGAGTCTACTGCTTAAGTCTCAATAAATTTGGTTTCAGGAAAATTACGGATAATGATAGTGGAAACAAGCAACTGAAGTAATTAGAAATATACAGAACGAAACTTGATTTAAACTATTTCAATATAAAAGGCCACACAAACTTAAAATACCCCATTGTTTTCATTTTCATATTTAATTTTGTACAGAAGAGTATATCTATTTATTGTAATCAGTGATAATAGAAATAGTTTATTAAAAGTCACCTATAATCCTTCTTCACATATAAGCCACTTCTCTGATCAACAACATGGATTTTAACCACAGGATGAGATACCAAGTGATCAATTTTAAGTCGATCCGATCGATGGATACAAACTCCCAAAACAAGATCATCACCAAAACCAAATTTTGACTGAGTTGAAATTTCTGAATTCTTCATTTCCTCATCATTTTCTGCAGAAACTTCTGTGGTTTCTTCTAGAAATTGGAGCAAAGTAAACAAACTGTCACTAATGGAACATAATAACTTCTGTCTCAACTCAAAATTACTTATAATAAATGAATTTTCAAAATTTTAGATTGATTTATCAAATAAACATCCTTACAAATAAGCCTCAGAATTGGAAGAACAGAGGTACAACTGAGTAACTTAAGAAATATAATAACTCAAACAGCTCAATCACTTCTGCATTACTACTATGGACAAACATTTCTGCAGCAGTACAAAAAAAAGGGCAACAAAGTAGTACAGTATTACAACATTTTGTTGGCAGACCTTTTCTGGTTTTCCTCTTAACCTTCTTGGTTTTAGGTTTCTGTTTATCCAAGCTTTCCTCCAGTTTCTGTCCTTCTGATGTAAATAGTCTTTTAGATGACTGACTTTCATTGCCACCTTCTTCTGCATGATGATGCTGCAGCTCAGAAAGGGACATTGCACTGCAAGGTAATGGATCACTGTCAGCAACTGCAGTCCACTGCATATATTGATACAATTACTCATTGCCATTATTAATCCACTTGAAATTCTGCAACTCATCATCTGTGTATCTTGAAAACAGCCCCAGCCCCATTAGTGTCTTGCCTTTTTCAGTGCTCTCTCCCCTTCCTTTCCCCCTAATTTCCAGACAATTGCAGAACCATTTATGTGAAGAGTTAAAGAATACTCTTTTGCTGGATCAGGGCCACCACTTATCACTAAAAAAAAAAAAAAAATCATGCACAAAACTATCTTAAGTCAGTTAAGAGTGCATTCCACAGTAAAAAACCATCAAATAACAATGAAGAATATAAAAAAAAAAAAAGTTAAAAAGAATCCATGAGCTAAATATTAATCATGACAGCCTTTTGAGAAAGGATTTAGTACTATATTTTCATAACAGAATCATCCAGTTAATCACTTAGAAAATATGAACAATTTATCAGAAAGCTGCTGCCTATCTTAAAATGAAACATTTTGTTTAAGATTCACAAACACACCATGTACAGTTTGTCACGTTACCTTGTTTCAGCTTCACTTAAAACTGCTTGCTCTTTCTTCTTTTTCTTCTTTTTGCCCACTTCATTATTCAATGCAGCTTCATGCCTTTGAACAGTGGAGGTAGATTCAGACATCTGTTCTTTAAGTTTCTTTCTCATTTTCTTTTTAATTGCATTTGCCTCTTCCTCAGCCACATGCAGCTGATAGGCTTGAATTAGCTGCTCTTCCTCTTCTAATTCAGTTACATTTCTTACTTCAGTCAAGGAATTTTTGATCTTTCTCTCACCTTCTTGATGAGGTACATCTGTTTGTGATTTACTTTTTGGTTTCTTCTTTGGAAAATCATTAGTCTTTTCTTCAAAACTCCCCAATTTAGCTTCATATAAGTCTTCCTCCTCATTAAATTGTTCTTGTAACAGTGATTTCTTTTTCTTCTTGTTAGACTTTGGCTGCTTGTTCTCTTCCCCACTAACAACATCATTGTTTATTTTCTTTGCAATTGATGCTTTCTCTCTCAATTTATTTTTTGTAAATCTTGGGCTCTCTTCTTCAGGATTATATGTGTTGTTTATAATTGCTTCATCATTCACACTTTCCTTAGATAGATCAATATTATTTCTAAAGGTATCAAGCTATAAATGAAAAGATAAAACATGTTTGTACTAAAAATCATGTTCCAAGGATAAACATTGCACTTCATGTTACTCCTTCAGCAATATTACTTGAAGTAAAATTAAGTCAAAGATCTAGTTATTTCATTGTTTCAATTTGACAAGTGACAGATTGAAAGTCAACAGAAAATTCACACTGAAAAAATACATTTGGTATTTGGGTGCCTCATCCTCAATGTTACACTGTGTTTTCATATGACTTTTACGTATATTCAGTAAAAAAAGGAAATCAACAAGTCTACTCCATCAACAGATGCCAGTGTTTTACACTGTGGAGGATGAGAAGACTTTGTGCACCACAAAAACAAATATTTTCATCCACTGGAAATCCAAGTTAGAGACAGATTTCTGTCCTGGTTTCTGAGCTGCTCACCAGCCAGCTGTTGCTCTTTGACCAGCACACAAGAAGGCTTGGTGGGTTTCAATAATTATGTACAGCAACAGATTGCAGGCTCTGTTTGTGGTCTCTTACACTGAAAGCTGCTTGTCACAACTAAATTTCAGCTAATGCATTTGTTTAAGCACTTCTTGATGGTTTTATAGAAAACACACTGTAAACTTTCCTCTCTCCATCAAGTTTCTGTTTCTGGTTACTCAAGGTTATAATGCCACATCCCTGCCTCCTTGGATATGTTCAAGGTCAGCTTGGAAGGGGCTCTGACCATCCTATTCAAGATGTTCCTGTTCATGGCAGGGCGCTTGGGTTAGATCATCTTTAAAGGTCCTTTCAATCCAAACTATGATTCTGTGATAATGCCAAAGAACACAGCAAGTAACTTAGGTCTAATTCTGTAAGTTCAACACAGAGATCTCTGTTCCTTGATGTAACTTCTATAAAGTCACTGAGTTTCATTCACGCTGTTGTCCTACAGAAGACTCTCTTAGAGCCTCAACATGAAACATCAGAAAGGGCTTTAAAACACAACAAAAGCAAATTTAACAGTTTGGAGAAAATATACCTATCTGCCTACAAAATTTTACTTGCCAAGACCTCCTTCCTCAATAAACACAGACGTCTCCCAGTTACAGAATCATGTTTGTCTCAAACATTTGTAAAAAGGGACAATATGCAAGAAAAAATTGTCCTTTTATTTTCATCTTATACTTGCTTAAAGAAACCACTAACATCATACTTATTTGTAAGTCAATGATTCAAGAGGATGTGGAAAATTTCATACAAATAACTTGAAATACAGAACAGAGTAAGGAAAATAAAAGAATAAAGAGTAAGCTTTGTATAAACTAAGAAAAACCCCAAAACAGAATAATGTTCCTAATAGATTGTCCACTTCCGTATCTTTATTTCTGCGAATAGCTTTAACTGTAGAGTATGAAGATTAAAACACACTAACAATTAAAACCCAACAGTGGTCAATAACTAAGGTCATGCTGACTTTTGTCTTTTATAAAACATCAACACACTAAGTGCAAGTAGTAGAAATATTTGAGAAATCCTAAACAAAAAGCCCTCATCTATGACCGGGTCAAGAGTTTCTAAAATAACTCTGATATTCAAGAATAATCTCCTTAAAAAAATCTACCTGATGCAAAAATTGGCTTGAAATACTTACTAGAACTTGTTATTTATTATTGCCTACAAACAACAAAAAAAATATGGATTCATAGAATCACTCAGGTTGGAAAAAATCTTTAAAATCATCAAGTCCAACTATTAACCCAGCACCACTAAACCATACCCCCAAGTGCCACATCCACATGCCTTTTGAACAGTTCTAGGGATGGTAACTCCACCATTTCCTTGGGCAGCTAATGTCTGACTATCCTTTCAATAGAAAAGTTTTTCCTAGTATCTAAATCTTCTCTGGTGCAACTTGAGGCCATTTCCTTATAATCACAGAATCACAGAATTTCTAGGTTGGAAGAGACCTTCAAGATCATCGAGTCCAACCCATGCTCCAACACCTCAACTAGATTACGGCACCAAGTGCCACATCCAGTCTTTTTTTAAACACATCCAGGGATGGTGACTCCACCACCTCCCTGGGCAAACCATTCCAGTACTTAACCACTCTCTCAGTGAAAAACTTCTTCCTAAATGAAAACAAACCACAGTCTCAAATTACACTAAATTTCAGGAACATTAATAGATATTGCAGGCAGAACAAAGCTGCTTCAACAGTTCAAACAAATTCCTCAGATAAATAGCCTGTATGATCTCAATTCAGGCCACCTTTTTACATGTTGTAATTACATGACATAATTAAACAGAGGAGAGAGATGCAAAGAAGTTACGAAACAAGTAAAAGCCAAGTGGTACATAAAACTCTTCAGATCAGGACTCTGGCAGAGGTGGGAATACTGGTATAGAGTCTCTGAAACACAGTACTGAGAGATAGCAACTAAGAGCAATCACCAATACACAAACACTGAACTGAATTAGAGAAAAGAGGCTAGAAAAGCAGCTCAGCAAGACAGGCCTGTCTCTGGAGTAAATCCAGAGGGTTGCTGACCTGAAACTGACTTTCTCAGCTTAAAATATGGAACAAATAAGGCTTTGTCTCAAAACAGCTCTGTGGCCACATTACACCAGGGTAGAGGAAGCACTCCCCCCTGAAAACAGCCTTGCTTACACTTCTGGCTTGAAAGAAGCAGGGGATGGGCACCAGCCAAGGTGCACACGTGGGCTGACACTCAAGGCTCACACCACAATCAATCACAGGTCACATCATGGCCACTCGTGCCCCAGAGCTGACAGCAGGGACAACACCTAAGAATCTTACACCTTTTCAAAAGAACTTCCCAAATACGCATGAGTGGAAGCTGGCAACTTACAGTGACTTTGTCATGGGTATTTGGAAACTTGTGTAACCTGATTTGCAGAGATTTACCTGACTTTCCACCCATAATAATACAGGCACACCTTGAAAAATTAGGGATGGACAGTGCCAGCCCACTGAAGCACTGACACGTACTGGTTGCAAAAGACCATTAACCTACAGTTGAATTGTTAATGAATGTACTTGTGATGATGACTTGTTGGGTGGGATGTTTAAGAAAATCTTAATGTACTAGGAAACCAATTTTACTGCCATTGTTTGTGCAAGTCTATAAAATATGGACACTCAAAGCTAGAAGAACTTTAATTTACAGACAAGATAATGGGTTTGGAATTCTTCTACCAAATTCTAACAGAAAACATTGCAAAAATGTGTGGATCTATTACCTAGCCAACTATTATCAGTTCTCCTATTTTATGCACAAGAAACAAAGGGGTGAAATCCAGGGAAAATCTCAACAATTATTCAGTGCCTTTTAGCCTACAAACCAGATAAATCTGTTGCAGTCCTGCCTTGAACACAAAACCCAAGTTACCAATGCCTGTCCACCCCAATATTGTAATCTGATCAGACTAAGGTCTAAGAAATTTCTGCCTCCATAGAAGGATCTAACCTTTTCATCTGATAGAAAATTTTTAAATATCCCCTTTTCAACCACAGAATTTGGATTGAACCAAATAAATTCAATCATTTTAATGATGACTTTAGACAGATTAATGTACCTGGACATTGCCTGATCTGCAGCTTGCCTCATTCTAACAAGTTGTAAAAGGAGGCATAATTGGAAAAAAATAAATATGGTGACTTCCCTAGAAGGGATATTAGCAAATTCACTTTCTGACTGTGTCTCAACTGCTTGCTTTTTCCACGATGCCTTTACGCTTCACACACACTGCCCCAGTGGCTATTTACTGAACACCAAAGCACAGCTTTCACTGGCCACAGCTGATGTGTATTTCCATCTCCATTACAAGATCTTCATTCCTGTCAGTTGTGGCTTCAAACTCATCCTGCCCTACAGACCTTTCCTCTTCCAAACAGACTGCTTCCCTCTCTCCAGGCAGACTCTCCAGGCAGCAGGCACACAGAATAGAGCAGGCAAGCAAGCAAGCACTCTCCTTATCCTCACTTCTGTCATTTAAAACCATAGCAACCCCCTGCAGTCCAGAACTCAGGTTTCAAAGAAACAGTGGACTATAAGGGAAAAAGTCTTATTAATCTTTAAGGAAGGCTAGAGCAGAGACAAAGGAAGGAAACAGACCGGAACATTTCAAGCTGAACCATGACCTGTTTTTGATCAAAGCTGGGAGACCATTTATGGCAAGTGCGTGACACGAAGCCAACCATCACTGACAAATTTCACATTATTTCAAGATACGTGAAACTCTGTACAGTTAAATCATATGAACTGAAGAAAATGGGAACAAAACCAGCCAACCTCCTCCATCTACCTACTCTTCCACTCCCACACACATTTATTTTTTATAGAGAAATGACTGTTTATTTGCTGAAGCTTTTACAGAAATTTCTACTTGAATGCAAACAGCATGGAAAATACCAACCTGAGGTCCTGCAACTTCGTCACACTTCAAGAAAATACTTCAAATGGTCAGTAATAGGTTTCAATACAAGCTCTCCTCAAGTCCTTAATTTTTAAGCGGTTTGATTTGTAATATTTATAGCCTCAACAAAGCCAGAAACTTGAACTTCCACACTGATCCTAAAAATGCTTCTTAATTTGCTTGCATAACACTGAGTTTTGATTCAGGTAACTGGTGTTTCTACATAACTCCAAAACACCAGCATTTTAAATCAGAGACATCTGGAATGGAAACCAATTCTAATACCAAAGCAAATTTAAAACATTTATGAGTAATATGTAGTTGCATATGAACACACGATAGGTGTTCAAAAATATTTACATATTACAGAATTAAAAATTCACATTTCATAAAAAAGTTAACTTAACTGAGGAAGAATACATGCCAGTAAATAAGGAAAAAACCGCCTTCTAACTCTCTGTACTATTTTTGAACAGCAAGTTGATTCTTTGTATAGACTATTGACTAAATAGCATATACATCAAGGAATATAAATTTTTTAAAAGTCCATACGAAATCCAACTTGTCATACAAAATCCAAATTGTCAACCTAAGACCAAATATTTAGCAATACTAAGTTTAATGTATCTATTCTGAATATACTAAATACATACAACTACATGTAACATTTATGATATTACATGAAATACCACTCATTTTTCTTAAATGAGTATTAATGAAGGAACATTCATTTCCAGAATCTGATATGGACATAATTGTACAAAAAAAAAAAGACTGAAAATATAAAACCCACCAGGAGGAAATAAAAAACCAGAATATTTGTCTTCTAAACAATTTACTTTCTTTCCAAATTCCAAATATTTTAAGTCAATAATCAGGTTTATATACAATAAGTTCATATTGAACTTTAATCCTCCTCTTCAGGAAAAAGACTACAGTGTGAACCATAACTCAGAGGCATTTCTGAGGCTCCTTTACTGACAGATATGCCACAAACAAAAATGTCATCTAACTATAAAGTCTGGGTGATAGAATCCTTCCTAATCTGCAAGTCATAAGCTAAGGTCAAAATCTTTAAAAAAAGTCGAGATGTGAACACGGAACCACTCAAAACACAAAGCTCAGCACATACAGAAATTCACTGATTACTGAGATTTAAAAAAAAGTAGAAAATGGAATTGTTAATTATTATCTCTATTATTATTATACTTTCTCATCAGTTCTCAATTCACAGCTGTATTAGACAGACATACCTGTACTGCACAGATGTAGTACTCTCAAAATGAAATACTTTCACAGCTGTAATTCTAAAAGCCCTCAAACATCTAATTAATTCCCAGTAAAGTCAGTACTGAATTTGAAACATTTTATGAAAAAGGGTATGGAAAAACAAGTAGTGGTGGACATTAAATGATTGCATGCCTGCACGTGCCACTTTCTTTTCACCAGTATTATATTCTCTATAATTCTGGCATACCTCCAAGTTACAAGGATGCTTTGCTGGTACACAAAAAAGAAAATAAAAGCCCCAGCAAAACCAAGGGGCACGTACAGAAACATACTTTACACCTCATTTTTTCTTAAATGCTTACATCTCCATTCTCCAACACATTTTCCTGATCTTTTTTCAGTTAAAGAAGGTAACCAAACAAAGCCCGCATGTGTTCTAACTCACCACAATATTCTCTTGAGAGTCAAACTTCTTATTCTTTGATTTCTTTGTGTCTGGTAGGCCAGCATGGCGTCTGAAGATTTCCTCAAAGCGGACTTTGGTTTTTGCCTTTGCCTCACTTTCAACTGCAAAAAAGAAATCGAGAGTATGATTGGCTATCTCATTAATCACCATTGCAAAAAAAAAAAAGTGTATAACCATGCTTTAAAATTGCAAAGGATCAGAATTATTTATCAGGGAAAGTTTACCAAGAAATTCACTTTGTATTCAGTTAAGAATTTCTACTGCCAACATAACCCATACAAGGATAACTCAGCACCTTTGTACAGACACACGCACCAGTCTTTCACTTGCTGCTGAAGTCAGCATCATCTACTCTGTCTCCTGAAGAAAGCACATTCTGAAGAGCACACGCATCAGGATCAGCACAAATCTTGGGCTAGCCAAAGCAGAGGACAGATTACTGCCCTCCCTGTTTATCAGCATAGGTGACACACTGTCTTCCAGGAGAAGCAGCAGCTCTGGGTTCTTACTAGGTCTGGAAACCAGAGCAGCACCATCCTGAGACAGATCCGTAAGAGCCAGGAGCTGGCACTCTTGCCATTCTATGAATCATACTGCCATCAGCAGCATTTCAACCCCTGAAGCAGTAGGTGTTCTAGTTCCCCTCGGGTAATGTTTAATTTGTAACTAAGAATTGAAAATGCAACCTGGCACACCACTGAAAAAGGCTGTTGAATCCTCAGCTACAGCATATTTACCACTATCAGTGCAACTTTTACAAAAGACCCTGAATTTAAAATAAAAAAACTAACACCACTTTGCAAATCAGCTATAATCATGAACTCAAAAAGAAGACAATGGAGCATTAAAGATTTATATATGACAGGAATAACTTCTATCATCTGCACCTATTTCTAACTATAAAATAGGTACTGGAAATCAAACACAAAGTACCCTTACCTGCTCGCATTTTCATTCCTCAGTTAGAAGTGGCTCAACAGAACAGCTGCTTCTTCGTCAGAATTCACCATTCTGTTTAAAATATTTAACAACTGTCATTAACATAAGTCATCCATAGACTTCAAGTTAATAATTAAATGTGTGCTAATTAGTATTAGGGATAAGCATGTTTTATTTAGAAATAAGTATTACTCTACTTGTCTAAATTATTAGAAGTTTTCTGCTATCAAATCCCAGCTCTGATACTTATTATTTGATGGTAAACAAAAACAACATTACAGCAATTTAATTAGTTGTATTTCTGGACAGTAGCCAAATAATTCAGGACTGCAGACCTCCAATCTTCAAAAAAACCCAACAGTTTATTTAAATAATAATGACCCATGAAACCATTTATGTTGAAGCCATTCTAATCAGATTTCTCTCCTGGCAGCATCATTGAGGAAGTCAGCTGATTTTCAATACAGGGTTAGTATCTGCCAGCAAATCTAACTTCATTACAAATCTCTAAATATTTATGTTTATATAAAGCATTTGTATTTTTTATAAAGCAGACGTGCAACTACATGAAACTCATTTCTCTAAAGAAAAAAAATGTTAGGCCCTCCTGGTTGTGGAGAAAAGCCTGCAAATGCAATCCAAACAAAGCTTGAAGGCAAATAAAAACATTACACAGGTTTATCTTTTCATCAAGAAAATTCCAACTGTTCTACAAAAAACTTTAATACAAAGAGCTGTTTTGTAAACAGTGGAACTAATGAAGTGTAGGTTCCTACAAAGGTGTGATGTTCCCCTTAGCCTTCCATGCAAGGAACTCTGGTACCTATGTCCCCCACAGCCCACCAGATAACAGCTCCAAGTTCTCCTTAGATAACAGCTCCTGTTGGGACACCAGTACCTCACATTCACTGCACACCCAGACCACACTGATGCTAACAAATTAAGACAGCGTTAAACACTGCCAGGACGTGTGGTTGCATTATTCTCACGCCATTTTGGTCCAAGCCACTTAACACTTACCCAAACCATGCCTGGATACAGTTTAGGTGTTATTATGGATTAGTATAAATAGGCAGTTTGCATGCAGCTACTCTGATTTGAGGCTGAGGGAGTTAATTAGCAGTGAAGTGAGCCAAACACAGCACTTGGCCTCAGCACTAAAAATGTCTCCTGGGCACACACATTTCACCAGCACAGGAAAGAGCTGAGGCTATACTTGGGTCCCTGAGCATCTGCACCACCCTACTCTCACATCTCTCTCATCTCTTGCAGCGTTACTTGCACAGGCCTGTTACTTTCAGGTCATTTCACACTCATTCCATACAGTGCTTTGGTCTGCTGGCTATCCAAACTAAACCAAATTAAGGAAAAAAAAGGCAAAGTGTTCAGGTTGGTTTGGGATTATAGAGGAGCTGATTAGTCAGATGTCAAGAGTAATTAGTTTATTTCATGTCTTTAGCATCTATACTAAGTAACCAGCAACCTAAGGATGTTTCAAGAGCAAAATCAGCCAAATGGACTTCACTAGCAGTAAGAAAATGTTTAGTTTTGCAATATGCTTGAAATGACACTGATGAGGCTGCAATATTTTCACTATCTAAAACATGTTCTGACTTCAACAGCAAAGCTCTATTGTCACAACTAAACTAGTAACTGTTAAAAATAACACTCACAATTAATTAAAACACTTACAATAAATTAAAAGAAAACACCATTAAAAAATAAAACTGCTTTTGCAATTTATACTTGGTTAAACCAAATGGTCATTTTAAAAGTACTACAGTTACTAAGTGCTGCTTTCCAAGTAGTTAATTCACAATTGGCTAGAAAAGACATAATTTAGAAGAGTAGAAAAGTAAATAAATTCAAAAAATACAGTGGATTCTATCACTTTAACTATTAACCACAGGACCACAGGAACACAGAAAAGTATCTTATAATTAGCTGAAAGATTTCAACAAGCCCTCAAAAACTAATTAGAAACAACAAATGAAATACTGAAGGGCTCTTAAATTCAAAGCAAAAAATATGAGACAATATAGTACATAAAAGCAATATGAAGTAAGTGCATACCTATTCTAAGTATGGAAATAAGTTTCTGGTCAAAGGTTAAATAAATTAGTCCACCCAAAAACCCAACTTACCTATAGGTTGGCTAAAATATTAATTCTGTAGATAGTTTGTGATCACAGTGAAACACCTTACCAAAAGCTAGGCTCGCCTCGCATCTACAAGCACTCTCTGTAAAATGAAGAACTAGCAAAATTCACCAAGGAGTGCATCACTGTTTGTTTATTTATTCAGTGGCTACCCCGTTGTGGCAATAAAACTAAAAGATAAAGTCCTCTAATGACAGTGCTATTGTTTAATAGGCATTTCCAATTTAGAACTTCATGGTCTTTGACATGGTGTATTAAGGGAACTATCAAGCTTGTGTAAATATAGATCATTAATCAACAAGGATAAGAACAAGGCTGTTTACTTAGTGTAATCTCACTTTAGGAGAGAATTAATCTTACATCAAAATTCAGCAACCACTATGCCCCAATCTGAATAAGATCAGTGATCATTAATTTTGTAAAACGCATTTTTGCCTGATCAGATTGGATCTCTTCCATGCTAGTAAATATAAGACAATCCAAGACTGACAAAAACACATGCCTGGAACAGTGACATAGCCCAGCCACCAGGAATAAACAGCAAAACAGATTAATAAAGCCCAAACTTCCAATTACTACACTTTCCTGAAAATAAGCTGGTTTGCTCTTCTCTGACACTCTACCTGTATTTATAAAAGCGATTCTACATTAAAATCATGCTCTTTTCACAGTATTTTACAATATTCATTGAGTTGCTATAGTCTATGTCTGTAATACAAGGATTCTCTATGCTGAACCTGCCACAGGGTCACCAGACACAAAACCCACTTTCACTGACCACTAATAAATCAAACCCATACAACGAGCAGAACATAATTTGCACTACGCAATGGGAAGTGAAAAATTTCCTACCTCATTATAACCATTTACGAAACTGATCTGACAAAATACAATTGCACACTTAAGATTTTCCTGAACTAAATTCCTAATTTTTCTTTTGACACAGTAAGTGAGCATAAACTTCAGTGACTGAAAACAAGTAGAACATCAGGCCTTGTTTATTTCTCATCTTTTAGATCATACAGGGAAATCTTGGGTTTTACTAGTAGGTTTCTAATTGAGCCACATGTAGGTATCATTACTCGGAGATGTGGAAGAGCTTCAGTCCAGAATTATACGTCAAATTACACTGAGATGAATCTGTTCCTCTTCACTATTGACAAATCTGACATCAAAAACCAATCTAGTTTTATTAATGACAATTCAGTATTTTAGTCCAGAAAACTGACAGACCAGGTAAACACCTACGTAGTACTGGCATGTCAAATAAAAACTAATACAAATGCAGTAGTTTTCTACCAGTTTAGATGTGCTTGTAAAAACCTTGTGCCCATACTAATAAAAAAAACATGTTTTAAAAAGCTGGTGCTACCCTCGGTTTTCTAGTAGTAACATAACAGAAAGCTTTTGATTCATAGGAACTGTCAGGTTGAGGTTTTTACCCCAGAAATTTGGCACCTTTAGTGAAGAGAAAGTTGCAAACAGACTCTGATGGCAAAATTATGGACTTCATTTATATGTAAGGAAATATAGGAGACTTTTATTGTTTATTTAAGTTTCTGCTTTATCTTAGATGCTAATTATGAAAATGTGTTCTCAGCAAGAGACCACCCTAAGTATTTTAATTTCCAGTGCGGCATTCTGCTTTGCCTGGAAGAATAGTGGTAGATTTAAAAGATAGGAAGGGACATTCAGACCACACACCACAACTGGACTAACCGACGGGAATATTCAACGAGGATGTGATGCGCATCCAGATGCGCATTCCGCATGCGAGGGAGGCATCTCCGCTTTGGAGTCCAAGGTACCAGGCATGGAGAAGCCCTGTCAGTTCACTACAACTGCCCACGCACGTCACCCCAGTGAACTATAAAGCCCGTGGTGACTTGCGGTGGGGCGAATCAACACCGATCTGCGGATTAGGGTTTCCCCGCGGCACTGCCCCGTGCCACCGCGCCGGCACCAGACAGCGACAGCGCGGGGCCGCCCCAGGCCGCCTGTTCCGCCC
>VXBB01016717.1:204060-273617 GCA_013399915.1 Illadopsis cleaveri
CTCCCGTGGCGACCGCGACGTGGCCCGGCGGCTGCTGCGGCCGCCCCGCCTCCCCACCTTCCCTCCCCCAGTGGGCTCTTCCGTACCCCCGCTCCCCCCTCCGCAGCGCCGCGCGGGTGGTTCCGCCCAAAACAATCCCGGCTCCCAAGGAAACGGCGCGCGCGGCGCAGGCGCGCAGGGAAGCGCGGGGGAAGTAAATAAATAAGCAAATAAGTAAGTAAGTAAATAAATAAAGTAGGTAAATAAGTAAATGAATAAAAATAAATAAATAAATAAATGAGAAAAGCGTCAGAAACAGGAGCACTCCCACCGGTAACTTATGGCCATTCGGGAAAAAAAGTATCGAAAGTACTATAAATCTATTAGCTATTATAGAACCACTAGCTCTCAGAGTTCAGACTAACAAAAGTTGCTTGCGGAAGAATGAAGTCCCTGGGTGATGGGCTCTGTTGGGCTCAGGATGGCAAGTGACAAGTGTTTGGAATGCAAGTGACAAGCTTTCTGCAAATAGCAGCACAAATGGATGTCCTCAAGCTGTGCAGATACTGGAGAAACTTACTTGTTGCCTGATGTAGTAGTTGATTTAAGCAGTGTTTTGGGGGATTGTTTTTCCTCTTAGGGATAATTATCTAATAAACTTAAGCATATTTGTAATTGAAAAACTGTATATTCATTTTTTTCTGTGTAAAAAATTTATTAAAACTGTAGATGTCGAAGGTCCCTCACGCACTAGAAGATTTGAGAAATCAGTGCAAGGTTTTCGATGAACGTGTTTGATATTTTTCAGAAGTAAAGTTGGGTAAAATTAGCCTTCAGCTGACAGCAATTTGCAGAAACTAGAGGTGAGCTTGTGATCCTGAGTTGGTGACATAGTTCCCAAGCATTGCATCCCTCAAATTCTGTCACTGAATTACACTGGCTTCCAAAAGGATGACCTTCTGAAACCTGGCTTCCCTGTTCCTCGTGTATTATTAGTGACAGACACTACTATCTCTTTTTGTACTTACCTGTCCTCTGCTTTCTGAAATGCCTGCATGCACTCAACTGATAGGTAGAGATATTTCTTTTCTCGTAAGGCAGTTGTCCTTGCGTTGCTTTGGCGTAACCCAAACAAAAACCAACTCCTCAGCATTTTTGTGCTTCTCTTTATCCTTAGTGTATCTCCATTGTTACATCTCTTCGTAGTCCTTCGTAGTACCTCAAACTCCATGAAATAATGGCCTTGAACAACCTGGTCTCACTTTCAGCTTGGCCTTGCATTGAAAAAGAGATTGGACCAGAAATCCAGATGTTCCTTCCTAACTACCTTCCTGGCAGCTGAGGGGTTCAGTTATGGCAAACTCAAAACCAGTCATTTTTAATCATCTACATGGGAAGCCGATTTTATATTGTCTAATTTGACCAGAAGTAATAGGCTATAAAGCCTTCTAAATAAGCCTGGCATGAGACATTAACAGGTTTTCTATTACTTCCAAAAGCTTGTGTCAAGTTTCCAGGAACACTTGTTTTGAAATAATGTCTTTGAGATTTCTATGACCATTACACCTTTGACAAACACAAGGTATTTGCGCCATCTGAGATCTAGAAGCAAGTAGTGGTCAGGCTCATTTTCCATGTCAGGGGAGAATAAATCTGACCTCTTTAGCTGACTTGTTTTGTTGGGTTTTTGGTGGGTAGAGACAGATGACAATGTACTAGAATGTCTATTTATTTTGCAACATGAGGAAAAGAAGGTAAACACATTTTATTTCACTGCCAGAAATCAAGGTTTCAGAAGCCACAGGTTCAAATTGTGTGTCCAGACAGTGAGGTCATGAACGCTCTGAAGAAAATTTTTATTGTTTTCGGTATTAGTGTTTCTTGAGCAACATCTCCTGAGGTATAGCTAAATCTCTACTGATGTTTTCCTGTCCTCAGAACAAGAATGCAAAGTCTTTTTGAAAGCAGGTTATCATTTGGAAAACTCTTGTGTTCTCAGAAAACTACAGGTACTTTGCCACAGGATGGCAGTGTAACAGCACGTCATTAAGTCTAATTTTTGTGATGTGTTCTGGAAGCGTTGGATATTGGAGCTAGAATTTGTCTGTAACTAACTGCAGCATTGTTGCTTTTTACTTTTCAAAATATAGTTGTTCCCCTTGTACAGTTAGTGCATCTTTGCATATGTTTTCATTAAATTATTTTCCTTTTGTGCTGTTTATTAGCTGTACAATAAGTTTTAATAAAGAGTAACAGATCTCCTGAATATCCCTATTGTATCCTGTGCTTAATAGTATTTTATTTGTAGACTAATTCTCACAATCTTTTTTTCAGAAAAGTATTTATTTTTTGAAATGTAGTTGTTTTGTTTCAGAAAGTAATCGTTGATGTGGTTCATCAGATATCTTTTCTTTCCTCAAAAAGATTGGTTTTTTAATCAAGTCAGTTTGAGACTTTAGTTTGTAGTCCTTTGACATGCACTTATGACTCTTTTTTTATAACTAACTCCCACAAGCACACTTGGCCGTGCTGATTTATATGCAAGGGATGCCCTTCCCACCCCATTTGCCAGACCCACCTTTTTAATATTCCACCTGTAAAACAAAGCCAGGGATTCTTCTTTGTATATGCATCCAAAAATTACAAAAAATAAAAAGAAGAAAACCTGTTCCTGTCTCTTAGTTTCACCATAAAGCTTCCAGAGGTTGCTGTGCTTTTTTCTCCTTCTCATGTCATTTAGCAACAAAACTGATGTTATGAGAATAAATATAAGAATAGTCACTCTAATATTACTGCAAATCATCAACATTATTAGGAAGCACTTTTCTCTAGCATAGACAGTATTTATTGGTTTTCCTCTCACCTTTTTCTTCACTCTTACCTTGCAATTTTTCCTTTTTTTTGTTCAGCTTGCCACATGGTGGCAGCTACTTCCTATCTTCAGGTGATCACAGCCAAAACCAAATGCTACAGGCTACATTTCTTCTGACGTCTATTAGGATGGGATAACCAACACACTGTTTTTGCATTTACGCAGTGGGAAAGAGAGTCCTGCTATGTCATACAGCTTGGTCACAAAATCAGCATGGGAGGGGGAGCAGAGACAGAATCCCACATCTAAATAAACTATTTTTTGGGAAAATTCATTCTTGGTTTCACAGAAGCTTGCTTGTCTGGAAAACACCTTATGTTTGAAAGAGTTCAAATCAATGTAAATCTAGGCTAACTCTCCTGCAGTACAATGGAGAAAGGAGCACCCACAGGTTAGTCAAGCCTCCCAGAGCCATGGAATTGGGCCTGGATGCCACCCAGAGCAATGGAAAAGGACTGCCACTGGAAGTGTCAGGAAAGTCTGGGTTAGTCCTTCAAGCAGGAAAGGAAAATTGACCAAAGGAGATTGAGTGGGGCATGTTCCAGCAGCAACAAAAATCAACAGAAATAAACCTGACCCCTAGACTCCCAGTCAGTAACCAAAGCTAATTCCAGATTTTTTAGCTGTTGTTCTAGTTTTCTGTGTATCATCTAAAAACTTGCCACTTCTAAACAGAATATATATTGACCTACATATGCAAGAAATGTACTCCTGCCCAATAGAAATGGACCTCTAAATCTGAACAAGGGTATCTATATTTTTAAAGTCTTCCTGTTGAACACCCAATATAAAGTATATTAGAAATCTATATCTAGTATTTAGATATTTTATTATTGCTGTAAAGAACCCTATGGAGATCAGGCTCTGTAAAAACTCATTTTGGGATTTTTAAAAAAGCTATGGCTGAAAAAAAGTAAAATATTTGCAGACTCTCAGCTTACCTCTTAATAATATTCATCAATGATTTATGGCTTCCATTCTGACCCATTCATCAATTTCTTTTGTTTGAAAGCACCTTTTCCTTGGATTCCTTCCAAGTTCTGAATATTGTTCCAGTCTCCAAGCTCCTGCTCTCCCATTCAGTCTGCCCACCACAGCCATAAAAACAGGTTACCTTTTCAAAGCATGTGGCCCTTAGTGTGGTTTCTCACACCACCACATATTCCTGTACTCTCACTCAGGAATGCTGGAAATGGTGGTGGCTCTCCTCCACCTTTTCCTGTGTCATCATCTGAGTGGGCTGTACAGCCACTTCTGCAGCCTGCTGTTACTATTTCCCTCACTAATCAACCACTGGGACAAGGTCAGAGAAAAACCTGAAATATGAACTCAAAACGAGCTCCCCTTGCTCAGGCATAGTACTCAGTATGTCTCTCCCTAGTTCTTCTGTTGTACTACACCCCCAAAGGCTTTTCTTGAGCTTCATGCTTGGTAAATTTGGATGTTTTCAGAACCTGTTGAGCACAACATTTCCCAGAGCACACAAAAGACTTGCTGTCATCTGGCACTTGCTTTCTATCCCCCATGTACTGTTGGCTTTGAGAGTTCTGCCAGTAATGCTGTTCTTTAAAAAAATATTGGCAGCAATTCTCTGTAATAACTGGCCAGACCCAAAAATTATTCCTGTTGCTTTTGGTTCCTGTGAGACATTCTGCAGGTCCTGTGGGCACTGTCTAATGGAAATTTCTGCTATTTGATACTGTCTTCTGCTGGCAGATGCTGAACTGTGCCTGCTGGGGATGTGCCCCCCTAGGCGATGCTGTTGCTTCCAAAGACGTGGCACAGACTGCCTGTAAGGCACAGATCACAGCAGGACAGACGTGCAGCGTGCTCCCCATGGAACCCAGCAACCTCCTGTGTTTGTCACTGAAATGCTGCTGCTGTTTCATGTAAACCAAAGGTTATTGCTCTTGATTTTAAAGTTTAAAAAAGGCTATTCTTCTCAAACACTTTACCTCTCAGTGGTCTTTGGTTAGTTTTGAGGTGACTGTCAGAATAACAATTTTCTTGTTATTAAGTATTGCATTTTGAAATCAGGTTTCTTGCCCAGAAATCTGTGTGACTCATTAACAGCCCATCCTCTTGATATAGGATGTTCTCAGGAGCTAAAGACTGTCAGGCCTTCACTTTGCAATATTCTCTGAATCTTCCTTGACTTGATTCCACCGTTGAGTCTTTTTGTGACTTAGGATATTGTTTTGCTTTTGAGAGAATACAGTCTGGACATTTTGCATTATTTTCTCCAGCTGAGAAAACATTGCAGTTTTATCTGTTCTCTAGCGGCATGGGAAGGTATTCAAGAAGGTATCTTACACGAGATGTCAGAAGACTAATGGGTAGTTTGTAACTAAGGAAGGTGTCGCAGAGTTTGAAAAACAAATCTGGAAAAAGTTATTAAGACAATTCCAGCTGGTGATAGCATCATCTGTTTAAATTTTTACACCATTTTCATCCACCTTCCACCCCACTGTTTGTGATGACTCATATTTCTGCACTTTCTATGCCAAAAATAGAACACAGCATGCTACAGTCTTTGGGACACACAGCACGTGTAAATGGCACATCTTTCAGAAATTTATTTTGAATTAAAATATAATAGGAGCAAATGATAAAGCTGATCAGCAAATTTTGAATGATTTCTAATGCAAAATTTCCTGATCTCAAGTTGGGAGTTTACATGACTGTCAGGAAAAAAGAACCAAGCAATTTTTCAAATGTTGTCTTCAGCAAATGCAAGCTGTGGAATATAATGACAAGGTCTTTTTGCATAGGGACATAAACATGATTAAAGACTAGAGGAGTTTTATACAACATCTATTAAACTGGAACTGTCATAAACACTTTTATTAACTGTTTGTAAACAAAGATGTTATAGTAGGTTATATTCACACACATAAACGTGCTCACAAATATGCATGCCCACACACACGTGCAATTTGTAAAAATATTAAACTAAACCTGAAGGTAATATTCTCACCTTGCTGACATATTATTGAAAATCTCTCTGACTCAAGTGTCTTGAACTGATCCCATTCCAAACAGCCCTGAATGGAATATTAACAACATTTTCTGCCTTACTCTTTTAAGACTTACTTTCAATAAGATTAAACTGGTTAGAACATCCCTCCTTTATGCAAGTTAATGAGCCAAGAATAAGCATGGAAATAAACCTACATGTAAGTGACAAGCAGAAAACGCACTTGGAAATTTCAATATACACTTTGTCTGGAAAATGGAGGTGGCTTGTCCCTCTTTTCTGAAACTGTCATACAAGTAAGGAACTATAAACATTCATCTTATTTCAATGACATTTCTTGACAGTTGATTTCATCACTAGCTGGAACCATCAGTTAGCAAAACACTGCAGCACTGGTGATGGTGTAAAACTGCCTAAGTGTGTAGATAAAGACCAGAACAGCACTTTACAAATAGCAGGCATTTGCAGGGGTCTTTGGAAGCACTCAGATAACTTTTGGATAAAATGCAAAATTTCTCCACACAGTCTCTCCTCTGCTTTTCTAAGCAGAAGTGGAGTAATCGTTATGCTTCTTTTCTTCATTTTCTCTTCCACATTCTGCTGCCAAATTGCCCTTACCTTCATCCAAGAACTCCCCAGTAACTCTAAACATTTTGAACAGGGTGATCAAAGAGTTAAGTTGCACCAGGAGGTGTCAGAGGAAGGACTGACAAGTGTTCAACAACCCTCACTCTGCATGGGCTCCAGAACACAGCTCATAGCTGAGTCTTGTGACTTGGAACAGCAGAGACAGGAACTGCTCGCCTGCTAAACACAAAGAAGTGCAGCAATGACCTGGTGTGCACCAGTCTTTGAGGAGCCTGAATACAAAAAGATACTCACTTTCTTACAGACTTTTCCAAGAAGAACAGAACTAAAAAGGAAATCAGACCTATGGATTGCATTTCAGACCCTATAACGTGCTGCTTCTCTGTTTGTGTTCTGCACTCCCACATGTAAAGAGTGTGTAGCACTCTTTAAGCAGGGTGGTGACAGCAGTACAGCAGGAGAATAGCAAAGTCAAGGAAGGGCAAGTTTGGGTGCAGGACGTGCTCCCCCTGACAGCAACGTGGAGCAGGCTGCAGCAGATCACCACAGCAGTTTTGCTGAACCACTTCCCAAAGCAGTGATAGTGCTGGATATTACATGCTGGGATACTCAGGCAGGACTCAAAGCTGCTCAATCCCCCTGCAGTCCACAGTTCTTCAGCTTAGCTGTAATTTCTCTGATGTTCTCTGTCTAGAAAATGAAGAATGGTTTTACCTTCTTGTCTAGCAGCAACATGATGCAATTGTCGCCCATGTGCAAAGACCTGTAGCACACTGTGTGCTAAGGGCTGTCAGATTCTCTATGGCTTTAATGCTCTCCACACCTCAGTTAAAGGCAATTGCACAGCCCCTGTATTTCCAGATACTTTTCCAGCAATGCAGAAGCCTCACTAATTAATTCTTTAGATCTTTCTGCTATAAAGGTGACACTCGGTTTGCTCACTTCTAGCTTCTCATTTGTCTGACTGTATTCTGCTGGTTTCTTAGATTTGGAAGCAGCCAGAACAAATGAACATTTTAGAGACAGAAACTTTCACTACTGGAAATACTCCCTGTATCTCCTTATTGTCATTTTCTTTACCTTGGATCCATTAGCATCTGTGGCCAGAAATACAGAGATGAGGTTATCTACCTGATCTTCTGCCCTCTGTGTTCTTTCATGTGCAGAGCAAGGACAGAATTTATTTTTAACTTGGCTACCTTTCCTCATCCCAAACTCCTCCCTATCTTACATTCAGCAGCATCTGCTGTTAGAATGCCATCCATATTATCCATCTGGGGTTGCTGCCCGAAGTTCCTTCTGGTTTTGTGGATGGGGCCTACATATGTCTTACTTTTGTTACTTTTTCTTGTGATGTTTCAAAGGAAAGTAAAAATACCTTCCTTTTTTCACAGCTGCTCATGGCTCTATGTCATGGCATTATTCTTTGGAGCAATTACATGAACTCCTTTACTTCATGCTCATCCCAGTCTTGCAGATGTGCAATGCCTTAGAGATGCCTTTTGAAATTTTCCCTTCCTTTGAAGATATTTAAAGATAACTAAATTTTCCTTTGGTTCTTTCCTCTTAGCAAGTAAGTGATATCTCAGTGTCTGTTTTTTGATGTTTTCTGATTTTGAAATTTAGAGAATTTATGTTTAAGATAATTTATTCAAAAAATTATGCTCTGTGTTCTGACATTGTTTGCAGTTTCTTTTGTGGGGGTATTTTGCTGAACTTACAGTACACCCAATTTCAAGGGTCAACTTCTATTTAAAAAGCCTCCTACTGTTGTTTATATTTTAACCACTGTGCTAACTAATGTACCCTGACTCTGAAATAAGATCTGATGAACTTCCACCTATGGGTAGGCCTCACAGTGATCAAATAAATGAGAACAAACACCACAAAACCACATCGGGCAGAGATTTAGATACTGTGTGCATCTATGAGGAAAAAGAGGAAAGAAGGAAAGGCACAAAAGGATAAATCAACAGTTTGCAAGAGATCTTCTGCAACATAATGCCTTGACAGGTCACATCCTTGTCACAAGATAACAGAGAGGAGTACCAGTGTGGCAGATAAAAGACACCTCTGTTTTGTTATTTTCTTGTGGAAAACTTACAGAATGACTGGTTTTGTACCAGGAACTGTTGCTGACAATATTCTCAAGTCCAGTTTTCCAGGATCAGATCCATTTAGACAGAGATTAATAAGATTTCTTCAAATCTGCATTACCATCTTTGAACGAAATGGCAATATGAGTGTTCTTTGCTTTCTTCAGAGCATTCACACCAATGTAAGTCCATTTTAATCAGATTTGAGACAGTGAGATTGAGAGAAAAACCAGAGCCAAGCCTAAATGTGGCAACAACTATAGACTATAAGGAAGGAGTATAGATTGTGAAGGAGTATATCTGGATCTTTAACATGAGGAATGCTTGCAAAAGAGTTTGCTTACTTGATGCATGCAAATTTTCCCAAACTATCCTGGACGTGTGTTAACAAACCTTTGGCTACCACAATGAGCTTCTTTGGTTTTGAAAACCAGTAGGAAAAGCTAATCTGATTAAAATCTCTAGCACACAGTGTTTATTGATACATTCTACGCACTCAGTTAAGACTCAACAGCCTTTCAAGCCTCTCCATGCAGCAGAAACAGCTGCACTCACACTTGCTTATGCAGCTTTGTTTCTTTGACTTTTACCACCAGGTAAGTGTGCACCTAACACACTAACCCAGTGACTACCTCGGTGGAAATGGGGGATACAGAAAAATGGGGAAGGTGCCAGAAATGGAGAGGGCAGGGCTGAGCAGAAAACAAATTTTGCATTGGAGTAAGGAAAAGACCCACTGTCTGGTAGTATCTGGTGGGAAGGAGGCACAGGGATTGGTAAGCAGATGCTGTTTGTAGCCAGGGAGTCAGGGGGTATAGGGCAGGAGAGACAGACACCAGGATCTGGAGCTGGAATTGCAAATGAGGTTAAGATGGTTAAAAACGTGGGGCTAAACCAGACTTGAATAGCTCTCAAAAGCCTGCTTGCTAGTAAAGCCTATCTGGTGTTCTGCTCCTTTGTTTTACCCTTCTTTCCCAATGGGTAATTGTTCCTAAAACCTGATAAGCCTGATCCCACATATAATTGCGTTATGCCCAACCCATTCTCCCTCTCACCCTTCAAACGTTTCCCTGAGCTAAGTCCAGCTCCAATCAGCTCCTCTCCTTGGCCCATCTGCTTTGTTTCCCTGGACTAACATCAGTGGTATCCCAAGCCCCTACAGATATCTCATGTTTTGCTGTTGTTCACAAGTTGCATTAAAACAGATTTAAGCACAGAAAGCAACCAAATAGCATGGTATTATACTACCCTACAGGAGAAAAATAGCATAGGACCACAAGCAGGATCAGCTTTAAATTTTTCACATAATCAATAAAATATAAGCTAATCTTGTTCTCATGCTAGAATGCCTCTCTCACGTATTTACTCCTGCACTCCTAGCTTTATCCCAAGCCGTCAGTGTAGCTTCTACTTAAAGCAGGCAGGATGACGTAGAAGTGGACAGTCTCATTAGTTTTTAGAAGCAACTCATGATTCTGTAAACTTTTGGCCTTCAATTGCAGAAGATTTAATTGCATGATCCAGCAGTGTCCATTCAAGGCTGTTCTTCCCATCCAGTATTCATCCTGCTCCTGCCTCTGGTGAGTCACTAGCACATTTGATTCAGTAAGTTGTTTGGAAGCAACACCAGAGAGTTAACATGCAAGAGGAGCCATGAAATGGTGCTGCAGTGCAACTTTTCCAAGGTAAAAGCTGCTTGGGAAATGCAGAGTGAGCTGATGTTGAAATCAGGATAACACACAGATGAACAAAGTCTGACACCCTTGCTGAATGAGTTTGTGCCTGCAGTGTGAGGTTAAATGTCTGGTAAGGAAGAGTGCTGAATTGCACCTATGATTCTTGAACTTAATGTTTAAGGTTTAGAGTATCCTCTTAAATCTAAAGTTTAAGTGAAGTTAAAATTAAGTCCTACTCCCAAATAGAAGAAAAAAAATGAAAGCTGTAGGTCAAGGAGACAGCAAAAAATGAATTATTTAACCAAGAAGTAAAATTAAACTATTTTACAGAGTTAATATTATCTAAATCTTATAATCATGCTTACCATGAGATTAAATAGAAATTGCTCCTTATGAAGCAATACGGGTATGCATGGCTGAATTTACTATTGGGACTCTAATGTCAAGAAAAATTCAGATTTCAGATCCTGCCTGGACACATGATTTGCCATGCTTTCCAGCAACGTTATTCCTGTCTTTTTTCTAGTAGAGAAAGACCTAACCATTTGAGAACAAAACATATCCTGCAAAACAAGAAAGTGCCTTTGCATTTAATAGCATCCAGTAGAAATGATTGAATCTGATTTGGTAATCCATCCAATTCAAGGTTGTTTGAACGGCCACACCACGGCAAGGGGGGAGCAGCATGGGAGAATGATTAACTTAATCCTCCTGCCTTATTTGTTTGATGCTGCCTCACTCCATTGGGAGTCAATAAAACTTTGAGCACCGACACACACAACTTCCAGCACTCTCCAAGCTGGCCCAAAATGGGGATTAGCAAAGCTGCCTCTCTCCTTCTGTTCCTTCTCAGCTCAGGTAAGAGTCCTTTGCCTTCTTCTTCTCTAGGTAAGATGGGGACCAGACACTTGCGAGCTCCATGTGGTGAAGGTAGGTCCCCAAATCCCTGTGTCACCACTTCCCTGGATGATAATGGATTTGGGGCTTGCTGGCCAGCAAGAGCTGCTGCTGAATAGAGTGAGAGCTTTCGTTGCCCAAGGGTTGTGTTCATTAGAGACACCAGAAAAGGAGCAGCCTTGGTGTCTGCATGGGGAACTAATGGCTCCCAGGAAACATTTCCCATGGCCAGAGACAGGGACACCCTTGGGAAGCAGCCCATCAAAGGCTTGTACAAAGGCAGGGCTCGCTCTGGTTTCAGCAGCCTTTTATCTTAGGTTTGTGGATTTTTTTTTCTATGATATTGCCAGCTACTGTGATCCTTATGTTGATTGCTTTAAAGTTTGTTAATGCTTGTGCAAAACAATCACAAAGGAAAGGAAAGCTTGTTCTACACACTGCAGTTTCAGTCTTTTTCATAACCACATTCTTAACAGTGAATTTTTCATTCCATGTGATAGGGAGACCAAATCTGATCAGGTTTAGTTTCTGTAATATTTTTGGTATGAAAAGATATTTTTGTGGAAGGTGATATAAAAATTTTTGAGCAGACAGGAACTGAATTGGGCTCTTTAGAGATATTTATATGGGTTTCATACATATGAATATTCTCTGTCCTGAAAACCTTAAACTCCAATGAACTGTGAGATTCAGACCATCTTCTTGCAGGTATCTGTATAACCACATAATATGTTGTGATTGCAGTAAAAAATACAGTTATGAGTGTGCTAATGCATGTATAAATCTGTGATAAAATAAACATTTTACATGTGCAGTTTTAAAACATAAGAAAAGGTAACAGTTAGGAAAATATATGGGTAGATTTTAGATGGAAATATTATAGACATGGCCCAGCATTAAAAAATCTGTTATTTAATGCTAAAAATTTTTATCTTATTTTAAATTCTAGTTTCTAAGCTTTTTTTTTTTTGCAAAAGAGCAGCCTCAGTAAAATCAAATACCGTTCTTAATTATGTAAGAATTTCATATGGGGGGGGAAAATATACAGTTTGGCCTTTTATCTGAAATATTATACTTTTGCTTGAAAATCCTTTATCAAAACGTAGTAAACATTTGCATTTCTGAATAAGACAGTAATACATCTTTCTGGGACTGTAAAACACCATAGATATAGGGAAAATGGTAGTATGAAAATTTACTGCTGTTTTATTCAGATTGCATATTTTCCTTTTTTTTTTCTTAAAGTATTATACTCTGCAATGTAAATATAACAGAAAAGGGAAAAATATTTTTATGACCCAAATCAATTATGATCCCGTCAATATTTCTAAAATCAAATGTTGTAATAATAATGTCAATGGAAAATGTCAAAACAGAACAGAATTAAGTTTGCATGGAAGCTGTACCATATTAGGAATTCTTTACTTGTTTTTCTTTTCCTTGTGGAGAGCATTGCAGCATCCCTATGATATTGTCTTAACCTAGTTTAATGTTTTTTCTCAAAACTCATTTCTTCTCAATGTTTTTCTTTTGAAATAACTAGTGGAAATGTCGTTGGACTCTTTTTCACTTATTCTTTTGTTTTCCAACAGCTATCCTTTTCTTCCATGCATACTGCTAAAGTAACTGTAAACCCTTGGGGATGAACTCCTCCCTTGTCTAAATGCAGAAAAACCCCTGGAGTAACTTCTATGCTTTTGCAGTTGTATGAGAGGAAGCATAATTTGGCTCTTCTCCCTATTTCACCAGCTTCAACTTGTAGATGCAAAATGTTCTTTAAGAAAATACCCAATTGCAGGCTGAACTATCTCTCAGGTGAAGGAATTTAATGGCAGGACACATAGGAGCCTGCTTCACACCAAAGAGTGTTACTCAGGAAAGGGAGGAGTTGTTGCCTTTCTCTGCTGCAAAGACATCACTGAACAACCCAATGAAGCCCCCGCTTACAGGCTGTGGGTCTGAGCGGGACAAGGAGACTTTTTGTCCCTCCTGCTGGCATTGGGCCATGGCTGAGACAGACAGGGATCAGAGAGAGTGAAGAGGTTCCTCTCTGCAGCATGGCTGTTATTCCTGAGATTCCAGTCATGGTCTGGTTCATCCCCTGTCTGCCTTTTATTCAGCAATTGCATAAGGCCAGGCACAAAAACACAGAGCAGTACTGAGATGTCCTGCAGTGACCAGGGGCCATGGTGTCTGTCTGGGGTTGAAACCCTACAGAGAGGTAACTCCCAGAGCCAAATGTTCGTCAGAAGGGTCACATGCTCCACTGATAAAGAAACTGTAAAAATCATAGGACTCATGCAACTCCATGACCCTGCAGCTGAAAGTCACTGTGCTATGCACTAATTCTGAGACTGCAGAGCTGTAGCAGGAAAATATTGAATGCCAAAGTTCTTTACAAGGAGGACTGTTCTTGAACACTTTTTGAGTTTACCATTAAACATAGCTGTACTTTGTAGTATCCTATATATCTGACATGCAGCTGTAGCCCAGAGTTTGTTAGGTGAATTTCTCTGAGTTTTCAGTGATGCTACCTTTTACCATACCAGGATGGCATTTTAGATTTACCCATATTTTGTCACCATTATCCCAATTATTCTAGCAATTAAATGATGATGTCACATGGCTAGGTGACAAAGAATTTAACATGAGAGTTTGAAATAAATCAAATCATCATTCTTCTCTCTTTTTTCCTTTCAGTGCAAGGAGACATCCTAGATGGCTATGTGAGGACAGAGGGAGCTTGGTTGCTCAACCCAATGAAGCAAGTTTATAGAGCAAATAGTGAAGAAGAATGTGCGGAGAAATGTGAAAACGAAGATAAGTTTGCTTGCAGGTAATTTCCACTGGTTCCCACATATATCTTTCATTGCAGGTGATGGAAAAATAAGCCTTTTTTATCAGCAGTCTGAACTTTCACCGGTTTCTTTTATGACTATGTGGAGCTTTGAGGTTTGCTGGAAAAACAAAAGATGTGTAGAAACTGAATGCCTGGGACATATAGATGAAGATAGAAGAAACAGGGAAATTAAGAAAGTTATGTTGAATTTTTATTGAAAAACATTACAATAGCTTGATGCACAGCTTGACATGCTGCAAACCACCTTGACATGTATTTATCAAGACTCTTGCACTCCTTCTGCAACAAGGAGTCATAATTAATTTCTTGGAAATTTAGGACAGCAATAATGGCATTGCTTATTTTCATTGCATTGGCTATCTTGCAGATAAATCCATTATTCGGAATTTGACTAGAATTTGGATTTAGGTAACTTCTGTTTACATTGAGAAAGAGACAGCCATCTAAACCTTAATGATTCTAAACCCTTCTTTCAGCCAAGTCCTCTCGCTGCACTTGCCTTACCAGGCTCAAGGGGCTAGAAAGCGTGAAGGGTGTTGATGAGCCTGTATCATTGGTCTTTGCTTGAGCTTCTGCTCCACTGGAGCCTATTGCTCTGAGTCTAAGGCTTCTGAATCTCCTGCACCAAAGCCTTGCAGCCCATTGAGCCCTAGCAGTATAGCAGGAAACTAGGGCAGTGAGGAGAGATGTCCATTACTGAGGTGGGAGGCAGTCCTCACATATGGGGCAGAGGGGTTTTCTCTTCCAATCTACCACTTCTGCAGCACACCTTTCAAGGTCAGCAGAGTGATTGTCTGCAGTGCTGTTTCAAGCACTTGGTTTTACTTAATGCTTTTATTCAAAGCAGGGATACACTGGTGCTGACTTCTTAAATGTGTTTTGTAACTTTGTGTTTTAACTCAACAGAGAAAATGAGACTTACTGTAAAAAGGTGTACCCCTGAAGGGTGAGAGGGGTCTGCTGACTGTATGAAATACTACCAATTCCCTTTGATCCAGCTTCACTCTGAAACCCACAAAGAGGGCAGAGCTGCAGTAGCACGTGCTTCAGGAGAGTAGGGAGGAAGGCAGAGAGGGCAAGTCTCTATATTAAGGTTATATATTTTCCCTACATTTTGCAGGGAATTAAGGTTCCCTTTTGAGGCATATTCAGACACAGTATCATTCCTTAGCTTTTACCCCATGGTCTAAGCCTGTCATCACTTGGCACTGGAATGACATCAGGTTAATGCCTCCTTAATTAACTATGTGAGATCTATTACAATCAAGAAAGAACATGTGCTACTTGGCAGGAAGGATTTGAGGCAAGAAAGATACATGTTAAGAGCTTAAGACCAGGCCAGCACTGCAGCATCCTCACATTAATGCTTCAGACCAATCTGTTCAGACCAATACTTCAGACCTGTTAGATACTTCAGACCTTAGAGGCGGATTGGGCCATGCTCCTTAGTTACTTCTCTAAGTACAAATTCAACATTATTGACAGCTTAATTGGTTTAACTGGGGGTAACAGCTTTCCCGGTATGGATCTACCCACTCAATGCCACGCTGCTCTTTTTTTTGGTTCAAAAAAGCCAGCTGTAGGAATTACTTAGCCTGTCAGAAGGTTTCCTTAGGTGTTATTCTAAAGGCTACACCATCTGCTTCAGTTTTGCAGTTTACAGCCTAGGTACCTGCTGAAAAGACAAAAGGCTATGACTTTTAAAGTGTGTACTCTCAGAAGAGTTACCACAAGATAATTTAAGGTCCTGGACTGTGTTTTACCTGCTCCTTGGTAACTGCTGTGTATTGTGGAATGTCTCACTCCTTGAATGACCACTAATATTTTTGAAATAAGGTCAAGGTGTTCTGTGTATATATCCCCTTCAACATGAAGTCTCTTGAACCTCTGGCAGGTTATAAACCTTTTATCCCTTGTTATAATTTGTTCTTGTAGCTCCCTTTCAACCTAAGTTTGATATGAACACTTAGAAGTGAAAATCACCACTGAAAATGTGAGTTGCAGTACTCAGTGATTTGAAAATATTTCTCAATCTTAAGTATCACAGAACTGTAGTGTTTTATAAAATGCCAACTGAATACTCAAAAATGTTTTCAGGAAAATAAGCTTATATTCAATATTGTTTCTTACATTACTCTCTCCTCTTAATTTCAACAGGGCTTTCTTATTTACCAGTAAAGACCAACAGTGTTTAACATTGACTGAGAACACCAAAACAGCAATGATATTCAGAAGAGCAAATGCAGTTCTTTACGAAAAAAGAAGTATGTCTATATCTTTTTTATATTATTGGACTGTGGTTCAGATAACAATTATCTATTTTTATAGTACTTGTATATTGTATGATGTTCGTACTCTTCAGTTAATTAATTTGGTGACATTTTTATCCTATTCTTATTTTTATGGTGTAATTAATTGACATGGTGAATTTTTGTGTTCCTCTTTTGTACATATTTTATTTATGAATATTTTTCTCATAGATGAAGATTATTTGACAGAAGTGGTCTCTAATTCTTTCTGAAAATAGGAGGTGTATCTTTGAGAAATGGCAACTATACAATTTTTTATCCTGTTTCAAAAATTATCATCTTATGCCAGATGCAAGGAAACTGTTGGGTTTTAAGACTGTTTTTGAATTACATTATTGAGCATGGAGGTCTTGCTATATACAGAAAAGAAGGAATGTGGTTTATTTTTAATGTAACATAAATTTCATTGTGCTGTTCCCTGACTTTAGTAATACATAAGGGAGAAAAGATCTCCTTAGGGATCATTCAGACATAAGATAATGTGGTAAACTCTGAATAGAATATTCTGTGTTAAATAACTTCATGAACATCGTGTTTTGCCATTTGCTGATTTGTAACTTTGAAAAAAATACTAACACATTTGAAAATATTCAGAAATTGGAAATTATATTATCTCAAGGCTTTGGTCTCCTTCAACAAAGAAAGGTGCATCACAAGCTAAAATGAACCAGGTTCTCAGCTACTGAAAATCATGAAGTGGTTTTGCTGCACCAGTTTCTAAGCAAAAGGCAAGAATCTCAATAACTTGACAGTAAATACCCATGGGGTCCAGAGAACTGCATCTTTACTTCTCTGTTGACCTGCCCTTATCCCTCCCTGTGGGATAAGACAATGCTGTGTGTATAGCAGCTGCAAGGAGATCTAGATAGTAGTTCAACAGCTTTAGCTGGATTGCAGCCAGACATCCAAATGAGATTTTGTTCAGGCATTGTGGATATAAGAAAGTAATTTTTCACAGAAAGATGGGTAAGTACAGGGCCACATTGCCCACAGAGGCTGTGGAGCCTACACCCTTGTGGATAGTGACTGGATGTGGCTCTGAGCAGTCTCACCAACTTTAGAACCTGAATGTGCTATTTCTGGGGCTAGGGACCAAAAGCAACGGAGGGACTTTTTCAACCTAATATTTTCTGAACCCTTTGGACACTTGCATTTTTTCTGTAGGTAATTTAATGTTTAGAACATTAGCTCTTTCATTATACACAGAAGCAGGTGGGAATTTCCATAAATCATAAGTAACGGTAAGAAATCTTGTGCAGTTCCTATTTAGAAAGAAAATTGAGTGGATCAATGAACAAGTAACATAGCTAAAAGACTAAATGAGTAAGTTATATATAATTAATCATATTGGTTTTGCTTACTGTGATCAGGAGCTAGTTTGAGATTTTGGTTTATTTTTGAGATATCCCTTGGATTTACTGAGGTTAGAACCTGGTTCTTCAATACTCATTGGGGATTTTTTACTACATGTTTTGAGGCCACAGACATGTGTTTTAGTTTCTTGAAATAACAGAACCGCACCACTAAAAGTGTGAAAAACTGTTGTTTGAAAAAACCAAAATTTTCAAAAATTGCACCTCTACCTGCAGAAACCAAAAGATGGACCTTGTATCATAAACATCAAAAACACAACCTACTGTGTATGTGTCAGATGGTGTCTGTGTTGCTCATCTTTTTATTTGCAGTAATTTTTTCGGCCGAAGCAATGACTTGATGAGACCTAGTTGCTATTTATCATTGCGTTCAAATAAAAAGGATGACAATTACTATAAAGTGACAGTTTCAGAGGTAACTTTTTCTATAGTACGTGCTATAAAAGAGGAAGTTAATCTTCTTTGACTTACAGTAAAAGTATTAAAAGAATTAGAGCTGCATTTAATTAAAAGAATTAAATCTGCATTTGGGAATTGCTACCTACATATCCGTTTGTGAATAGTTAACCCAAGGGATACAGGTTGAGTTTGGGGATCAGTTAGTCATTTCTCATCAGAAAGGAAAAGCCCTAAAGGTTATATAAACGGTCAAAAGTTTACAAAACAAGAAGAGTAAACACTTGACTGATTCAATGTTCAGTAATTGAGGGGTTTAATGTTATTTTATTGTGAAATTGTTTGAGGGATCCGAATGGCTTCCAGCTAAAGTTTCTAGAGTAAACTTGCCTCTATATATACCTTGAAATAAAAATATGCCTAAAGGTGCATCCATAAATTCAGGTCTAAACTATCAGCCCTCAGAAAAGCTGAACCATATTTTGGATTCAAATATTAGTTCTTTTCACTTCGGGCAAGACAAGTCTGTGTAAAATGGCATTATTTCTCCAGACTTCTGTTAATCTTTTGCTTGTATGTCAGCTTTGTTACAACTCTGATGCTGAGAAAAACTGTTGCAAAACTGGGTCTCTGCAAATATTCTGTTTGGACACTACTTAAAGACACTGAGACAAACCAGGTCATAACCTAAAAGACAGATTGCTTCCCTAGGGAAATGGTAAATAAGCTTTCTACTTAGTTTTCTGAACCAGAGGATGCATGGCCTGACAGTGACTGTCCCTAAACTGCAGCTGTCTTGTCTTCAGCTGAATTCGGGTGACTGTCTTTATAGATTTGATTTTAATTTCTGCACATAACTATAATAATCTCATAGGAGGTAAGAAAAATAAAATGTGTTTCTATTTTGTTATAGTATCTATTTAAATGTTGTAAGCATATTTTATTATTTAAATCTACTGACATGTTTCCAAAGTAACTGGGTTGTGTTACACTTGTTTCTCTGGAATTCTGGTGTAGAACTCTTTTTGCTTTCACATACATTTTTCAGTCCCAATTAAGTCAACTTAGACATCAGTTAACTAGCAGGTTTTTACAACGTAAAATGTCTTGTTTTGAGAACATAAGAAAGTCAAAATATGATCAAACATGTTTGCATTAGCATGAAAATGGATTTTGTATGTTAGAATCCAATGGATATGTCATGATACTGATTAAGCACATATCATTTCAGTTTATCTTCTAGAATGCAAGAAGGGAATAGGAATAGATTACAGAGGAACAGAAGCCAAAACTCAGAAAGGTGTGCGGTGCCAGAAGTGGGCTGATGATGCCCCACATAAACCGAAGTAAGGTCTTTTTCTATCTGTTTATATGTTTTTGTGAAATTTTTTCAAGCCATACATATACGCTAATTTGTCTTGTGAGCAATTTTTTTGGTGTTAGAAATCTCCTTATAAAATATTTTTCTATACGTATCTGGAATAAGATAATTCTCTAATCTGAGTTGTTACTCAGAGACCTCTAAGTGGTGCTACATGATCAGTAGAGACACTGTCAGCCTTGGCAGTTGCATTTAAATTTTACAGTCTTTACATGAGCAAAACACTAGACAGGGAAACGTCTGGTTCTGCTGAAATCAGAATTTTTCAGTAACCTCTACCAGAGCAAGAACAACTTCTCTTGGCCAAAGGTATAACATGTGGCAGACAAGGTAGAGGTGCATCATTTTATCAGTGAATCCACAATTAGCAAGGCAGTATTTCTTGTATTTAATTAAAAAATACCAAACTGAGTTTATTTAGTACCCTTCTATTCAGAAACTATAGCATTCAGGTTACAGAGGACTCTCACATTTCAGAAATACATTCTCATTGCATCTCCCAGGGAACATATCCCAGAGGAAACAGTTCACTACATGCCACATGGTACCCTGACTGAACAATAACTGCTGGAAACCAATAGCTAAAGAAAATGCAAGTATTAAAGGAAAACTAGCCATAGAGGCACTGTATTTCCTGAAGTCTATCATTGTAGCACTTCCAACACTTCAGCAATGGCACACAGTAACAATTAGGGGCCCTCTAAAGACCAACATCTACAAAATTGTCCTCAGATAAAGATTATATGTTTAGAGTCCTCAGCGGAATAATTGGGACACTTTCCTTATTCTGTAATGCCATTTAATTCTGTTCCAGTTACACACCTGAAAAATATCCCAATGCAGGACTAGAGGAAAACTACTGCAGAAATCCTGACAAGGATGAAAAGGGACCCTGGTGTTACACAACAGATCCTGGTACCAGATTTGACTACTGTCACATCCCTGAGTGTGAAGGTCAGGATACACATACTGACTTCTTTTCATTTTTTGCAAGATGTGTTCAAGAATGTGAAGTTATTCAGATACTTTTGTTTTCAATTGAGCATTTGTTTCAAACTTGAGACAAGGAAGAGAGAGCCTGAAAACAGCTATACAAAATCTTTTTTTCCCCTAGATTGAAAAAGGCATATGGGAATATTCACATATCATAAAGTTAAAATTGAACCAATCACAGTTGCTAGTGCAAACCGTGCAAAAATAGTGCTAAACTCAATAAAGTGTGACAGTAGCAAAGCACAGATTTTAAATTATATTTTAATAGATTAAATTTAGCTCTTTTAAAACCTGTAGTCTGTAATTGGTTTGCAGTCTGTAATTGGGTTTTTTTTAATGGATTACTACAAATGTAATCAACTAGTTAAAGTCATCTTACCAAGGAAAATAAGCTTTTACTTTTCAAAAAAAATGACTGTACTTCAGCCTTGTGCTTTGATCAGGCTCTTGTGCTTCATGTGAGATGAGTGGGAACGTTTCTGGACCAGTTTGTCAGGGGCTTTCTGTCTCTCTCTTGTACTTATTCTGCCTTTTTCCCACAGTAGAGTGCATGCACTGCAGTGGAGAAAACTACCATGGAGTAGTTGCAACAACAGTGTCTGGGCTTGTGTGCCAGCGCTGGGACTCCCAGCAACCTCACTCCCATGGATACCTCCCAGAAAAGTGAGTCAGGCTCTGTGATGGTCTCTTTATCATCAATGGTGGGCTGAAGACCACCCTGAACCAGACAGGATAATTGTTACAGCTATTAGTAGTATATCTTAAAATGTAAAAATCTTATTTTTCTGGTTCAGTTTTCCAGAGAAGGATCTGAAGAATAATTATTGTCGTAATCCTGATGGAGAACCTCGGCCCTGGTGTTTCACTACCAGCCCAACTAAACGCTGGGACTATTGTGACATTCCTCGTTGCAGTGAGTCTGACTTCTAGTCTTCTTCCAGTCAGTGGTGCAAGGATCTAGGACAAACAGAAGAGGTCCCAAAGATAAAGAAAAGCGTAAAAGACAGCTGAATTTTTTCTGAAAGAAAAAAATTAATCACTTTCAAATGAACCTCTGATAGCTTTATTGAGGCTAGACATTTCTGTCATAGGCATTTCTAATGGTTTTGTCTGGAGCATATCTCCCTTCCTTGATGTGTTTTTCTATGACCAATTTCTGGTGTTTCTTTTGATGTTCTTCTTTCAATACCAAGAAGTTTCACTCTTCCTGAAAATACTTCAGCTTTTGTTTTGCTCTTCCAAATAATTTCTCCACCTTTTAAGTTTTCTTTTCCCCTAAAGGCCTGTCCTTGCCATTATACTTTTCCTTGGGACTTCTCACTAGACCTCATCCTTACCTGTCTCTCACTCTCAAAGAGTATGTCTATTTTATACGTGCACCTGTCAGTATCACTGATGGGCCTGACACTTTCACCCCAGTTCTCTTCACAGTATTACCACTTGCTCACTTTCCAGCTCTGCTCTGATGAGACTACTAGCATTTTCATATCCTGACTTTTGTCTCCTATATTGTATCCTGGCTCCTGTAAAAGAGGCAGATGCAAATGCCCTTCTGGCAGCCTGACTGCTCATGAAGAACTCAAAATGGGAGAAAGAAAAGTTGAGAAAGATATCTTTATCTCTGCTGTAGGAATACCTTTCCCACACTGAGCAGGTGTTTCTATATAAGGGAAAAAGTTTCAACTTACCTAAACATATAAGGAAACCACACTAGAAAGTTCTGTGCCCTTTTCATTTGTATTGGGTCAGTGCCAGCACAGAGGCACTGATTGGATTTTAGAAATGTACCTCAAAGCCTGTTGCCAATTTCATTGGGCAGGGTGCCAGGTGGTCCACCTAGACCACTGAGTATTAAAGGGACTGCATAAAGAGCTCATTTGCTTTTCTGAGACTGCCCTACCAGTGTCAGAGTTCTCTGCATTGTGTTGGACATATATTTCTTTGCTTAATGATGTTTATTGTTTTCTTCTTCTATTAAAACCTTTTATTTTACAAAGCATGTCCAGAGAAGTTGTCTTGCTATTATTAAGCCATCCTGGGAAGTGCAGGACACCCTCAGAGACTTGATACATCACGTGTCATTCCATCCTGGACACGTGTAAGGCTGTATTACTCTGCCTTTCGGACATTTCAAATATTTTGATATTTAGAACTTACCTGCAAAGAAATCTAAAAAGCCCACTTAATTATGAAGTTCAGAGTGGTTTGTTGGTTTAGTTTTTTACTATATCTAGAAGGCACTGATTCATTTCACTTCTTTTTCCTGTAACAGCAACACCCCCACCACCTCCTGCACCAGGACGTCAGTGTCTCTCAGGAAGAGGGGAAGACTATCGAGGCACAATATCTGTTACTGAATCAGGAAATACTTGTCAGCACTGGAGTTCTCAATCTCCCCACAGACATGCTCGCACTCCTGAAAACTATCCCTGCCAGTAAGTGTAACCCCTCTGCTATTCAATGTCCATGAGAAATACCAAGTCTCAAAATTACTTTTGTTTTCTTCATCTATATTGCAAAGTTCTTCAGTTACACACCAGCATTTATCACATGCTGGATCTCATATTTTCAATTTTTTTCATACATTTCTTTTTATTGACTTCTTTGTTCTTGAATACTGGTGTCTCCTCTTCTGACTTTCAAGCTCTGCTTGACTGACTTTTTTCCTCCTCATTTAATGCTTTTACTCTATAGTTGCTCAGGTGAAACCACGTGGAGTAAGAATGGTACAGTTATGATATTTGCTTGGGGCTAGATTCTTTCACCCTAGATTCTTTCTGCTGTGCTACTCTTGACCTCAAAGTACTACAATCTCTTAATTCATCCATCAGTCGAGTAGGTGTCTGGTTTAACACATCCGAAACACCAGTGAATTGCAATTATTCATGTAGCAGACGGTATCAGTAAATGATAGCAGCGGTTACTACCAGTAAATACAACAGTAAACTAGGCAGCAAAAGATTCTCCTTTTGTTCATAACTTTTAACAGATTTCCATGAGAGACTTTTATCAGTCAAGTTTTCTGTTTTAGGAGCCTAGATGAAAACTACTGCAGAAATCCTGATGGTGAGCAGAGGCCATGGTGTTACACCACCAACACAACTGCCCGGTGGGAATATTGCAACATCCCCTCCTGTGACAGTACCAAGCCAGAGGCCCCTGGTAAGAACAGGAGAAAAGTGGAAGTGAAGGGTCACCATGGTATATTTTGAAGTCTTGTGTGACTCTGCTCATTTGCATTGTTGCTGTCACTGTTGGCGTTGCTGTGTCCAGTTGAACTCCTGGGTCTGGTGTGGAGCCCAGGCTGGTGTGTTCAGTCTGGCAGCTAAGTACAGAAGGTTTTTAGTCATCTACTGACTCAGATCAGGAAATATTGCAGTAACAGAAGACTTTTTGTTTTGCCCAGTGGTGGTTACCTCCACTGACATATTTTTAAATGCTTCATGGAAAAGTTAGCTTTACATGCCAGTTCCGTAAAAACTGAATCTGTAGCAAAACCTAAGATAATTTAGGAGCGCTGAACCAAGACTCCATAGAAAACAATGAGAAAAAACCTCTCCTTACACAAGGTAGTCTTGTTCCACATATAGGTCTATGGCAAAGACGCAGACAGCCCCCATCCTGAAAAAAATTTCATCCATATGTTAACTATTTGGCTTGTTATCTGAAATAAATCTCCATGTATGACAGTAAAATGATGTACAAGTGCTTTTAATCTAGCATAAAATGAAATTTTTTCAAACATCTTTTGAAATCTTCCTTTTGATCTACTGTCTGAGAAGGTTACAGAGAGCATGTCTGTTACAGACAGCATGCTGTGGTGGTCAATTAAACACTCTGGCTTGTTGTTTTCTGTTGTCTTTCTGTGCTCAAGTGTAAATGTCAAAGTATTAAGATGCAAGAGATTGGTTTCTGTTATTCACTGCAGATGTTGATGTGCCTGAGGAGTCTCAAGTTACTGAGGAGTGCTATCAGGACAATGGGGTGACTTACCGTGGTACAGCTTCTTTCACTGTCACGGGAAAGAAATGTCAAGCCTGGAGCTCAATGTCGCCTCATCGGCACAACAAAACAGCAGAGAACTTCCCAAATGCGTATGTGTATTTCCCATTTCCAGGTTTCATTTGACAGTGGTCATTCATATGCTTGTTTTGACTTGCATCATGATTGCACAACAATGATTATAAAGCTGGGAAGGGAATGTACTAGATAAAAGTAATCCCTTCTTTTTCTTCTTTTTTGTCATGGAAACATTTTTTATTAACCTCATCTTGAAAAAACCCACAGTTGTCACTATTACACTAATTAACCTTGTGTTTCTACATTTCTTCTAAGGCAATTAATTGTTGTCATAAATTTTCCCTCGTGCTGAAATGAACTGTTTCTATGCATTAATTTGTTCATGAGTTTAAGTCTTTGCTTCCTAGTCTACAAGTCATTAAAACTTTGAGGAAGGGATAGATTGTTTTATCACTTATCACTTATTTTTTCCAAAATGCAAAAAACTCTTCCTTTTTAAAAGCTATTACCCTATTTGAAAAAATAAAATAAATTATATCTTTACTATACATGTATGCATTTACTTATATGGATTTTTAAATTACATTCTACTATAAGTGTTAATCAGTGAATAAGTATTTGGCATATTTAAATATTCCATATATTCGTCCTGATTTCTTTCTGCTGCAAAAACGATTTCAATTGGCCATGACAGAATGTACATGACAAATGATGTATGCTAACTCCGTAGCAGATCTGCTCTCTAAAATGTTCTTTTGAGCTCTCCCCAGGGCAGTGGCATATAATAATATGATATAATATAATGTGTTTACATTTGTAGGGGCCTGAGCCAAAATTACTGCAGAAACCCAGATGCCGACAGCCGTCCATGGTGCTACACCATCGACCCCAGTGTGAGGTGGGAGTATTGTGACCTGAAGAAGTGTGATGGCCAAGGAACACAGACTGTACCTAAGCCTCCTCAGACGCCACTGGAAACAAACCCTGGTGAGAATACTTTCAGCTTCCCCACAAATTGTTGTAACCAGGAAGCTGGTTTTTATGGAAACATCTTTGAGAATTTAAGGACAATGAAATACAGGAAACTCTGAATAAATATATTGAAGATAGTATTGTATCCACTCTCTTAATTTTCTGAGCATTTTTGTAGAATTTTATAGCAGGGTTTCTGCATTAGATTTTAGATTAATATTGCATGTTTCACCTGCTACACCTGGCAATATTGGAAAGACGAGGAAGCAGATGGCTACTAGTCTCCACACTACTGAGAGGGGAACTATGACAAGCAATGACAGAAAATGGAGCAGTGATGGCATTTTGCTGATACCTGCTCCAAAAAGTCTTTTCCTATGCCATGCTTTCACATTTCTAGGGTTCCATTTACCATCAGAGGACAGATGGCTTTTTTTGATTCAGTTCAGATGCAACTCTGTTGTGCAGTAGATGGTTAGAGTACTGCAGCTTTCTTTTTTTTTTTTGCTATGACACTTTTCACTGTTTAGAAGGTTAATAATTTTGGCTGAATAGATATTACTGGTTTTTACCTACTGTAAAATGTGGCACTGGACAGATATCAGTGTCTGCAAGGAAAATATTTTATGAGTACGTGGTCTTTGTAGTCCTGATTTCTGGAGTCATGAAGGATTGACTGAATGTAAGCTTCTTTGATTTATGACTTTTATGATCATGAAGAAAACTTTTAAGATGCAAGGAAAATTAAAAATATAATTGTTAGTCATCCTTGACACTATGTAGCCCTTCTTTCCTCATCTACATAATAAGTAGGACGTGTAAATTGCAGAAGTATTTCCTCAAATTTATCTCTGCTTCACCACCATCAGGTATGGATGTAGCCCAACAGCTCACAGCTAACAACCATTTCCTTTCCTTCATTTTTCACAGACTGCATTTTTGAAAATGGTGTTGACTACCGTGGCACAGTGGCAAAAACTGCAAGAGGCAGGACTTGTCAAGAGTGGAGTTCTCAGAGACCTCATAGCCACGACTACTTCACTCCCAAAACTCATCCAAGTGCAGGCCTGGAAAAAAATGTAAACAACTGTTTATTTAATACTTGTTGTCATTGAGCTTTGCCTGTCCTCTCCTTTTGGGATATGTTTCAGGATAGGGAAGGGAACTAGAAAAGATACCTGGTATCATGCAGTTGTATGAGGTGTGTGTGCTGAGCAGAGGTCAGTCAGTATGCCCAGGAAAATCTAGAGAGTAATTCAGCTAACCAGCACCTGCATGAGGGTGAACACCCAGCCCTGCGTCACCACAGGCATCATCAAGTTGAGCAAGAACAGCTTACACAACATTCGCTTGTCCCTGAGTCATGCAGCCAGAGAGGATATGAAAAGACCTCAGGAGTGATCCTACTGCTCCTATTAACTGCAGGGAAAGCAGGAGTAGATATTTTCTGTGCTTTAGAAAGCTTCATGCAAGTCAAGATCTCCTAATTTTTGAGATCTCAGAGATCCAAGGTTGCCCTAGTGAAGCTTACTGTCTGAAGACAGTTGAAGAAGTCTGATTATCCTTCTCCAAACACACAGAGCAAATGGAAAAATGAAATAAATTTTGACAAAAGGAATTGGAAATCACTTATAAGGATGGAAATAAAAATAAAATTTCCCAAATTTAATTTTATTTTATTTTGAAACTTTAATTGGTTGGCCTTTTTATTCCCTGGTTAATAGCTGGTGCCTTTATTCTTTGTTACAGTATTGCAGGAATCCTGATGGAGATGTGAATGGACCTTGGTGCTACACAACAGACCCGAGAAAAGCCTGGGAGTACTGTGACATTCCCAAGTGCCGTAATTATTCCTTTTAAGATTCGTGTCTACCTTTCCCTTAAGGACAACATGTCCCTTTCCTGTACCTTTTTATAAGAGCTGGAGAATACTCTGTGATTAGTCTGAAAGACTGATCTAAGTGCAATAGATTAGAAATTAAGGCCCTTGGAAAGTGATGTTCAGGGTCTCTGTCTGAAGACTTAAGATTGGTCTTCCTTGAAAGCCCTAAATGCACCACAAGATATGGAGGCCACTGAAGCTCATGGCGTTTTGCCATGTGTTTCTAAATGGGCAGTTCTAGCACAATTTTTCCCTGTCTCAGCCTAATCTCCTGTCATCACGCTGTGTGTGGCCTTGCTGAACAAGCCGTGCTCTTTTACCAGCAAAATTTTTGCACTCGCTGCTTGTCTGGCTCTGGTTCTGTTCTGGGTGACAACCAGATTGTCCCTCCTCTGATATTGTACCATATCTGATGTCTGCAAAATGCATCTGACCCTAAATATTTAAGCAAATGCCGTTTGTCTTTGTTAGTAGTAATCAAGCTCTGTATGAGGTAGTGCAACAAAGTGTACAATGATAAACTTTTATAACATTTTAGTTTCCAGTCCTTTCATGTCTATCAACAACAAAAACTATGCTAGGAAGACAGGTAGCTCTCAAAAAAAGGGTGACTTTCTTGCTGCTTTACCCCCTCAGCGGTGAGCAGAAGAAAATGTGCTCAGATGAAACCCAAAAATGAGCAAACAAGAAAAAGCAAGTTGTTGTATACACACTGGAGCTATGAAAGTAATACTGTAGTGAACATGTTGGGCTGGGACTCTTAAAAAAAATCGTATTTTCACATGACTATTGTATTCTATTTTGATGATCCGTTTCTTCTTTAAATTAATACTGTTTTATTGTTGAGATGGTAATCTAAAGAACAGAGGAAACGTGGCTTTTGCCTTTAATTTCATTAGTTAGCTCTTTTTGCTGACAAAATTCTAAATTCTGTGTTGATAAGAGTCAGTTCACCAAGACCAAATAAGAACTACTTTTTTTAATAACTCATAGACGTCTGAAGTGCCAAATGATCCTAAGATAAGAGTTGACAAAATTTTGTTCCTCAGAGAACATTAGAGTCATTGAATTTCATGTGCTGTACCACCAACATTAGTTTAAAATATCTTCCAGTGCAACTTCTGCACTGCTGACATCCATAAGAGTCCATTTAAGAATGTTGGGAGAATTTATTTCTTCTTCCCTCGCTTTTCCTCTCCTTCCCATTCTGTTTTTGTTTTAGGTTTGTTTTTTGTTTTCCATCTGACTGTAGAGCTACCCGTATGTAATTTGCTGGCCACTGAGAACTGCATGTGAAAAAAAAAAATTACTAGGCAATTTTAGGTGTTCCAGATGAAGGTAACCTAACAAAATATATATGATGTACTGAGTAGAATTACTTGAAGAGAATCAGAAGCTGAAGAGACAAATGTAACAAGTTCACCTTCTAGATTACTCAATTCATAGTGAATGTATAGCAAATTGCTAAAGTTCCTTATAGTGATGTTTTTTTCTTATTCTGAAGCTCCTCCTCAGTATGAATGTGGAAAATCCAAGTTCAGACCAAAACTGTGTGCTCAGAGGATTGTCGCAGGGTGTATTTCACATCCGCACTCCTGGCCCTGGCAGATCAGTCTCCGTACCAGGTATGGTTATTCACCATCACATTAGACTCTACATGCAAAGAAGCCTCTCATACAATGTTACAGTAAGTGGTTTAAGCATTCTAAACTTGATTTTAATTTAAAAATAGCTCAAGGCTAAACATTGTGTGTGCTATTCTTAAATAAGGCCATTTGGACAACCAAGAGTGCTCTGTTTTGTGACAAATAGAGAGATGATCAATTGTTAATTGTTAATTTCAAAAACATTTTCAGTAGAAGGCAGAATGACTTCAAATCTGTCACTATATTCTACCATATAATCCCTTTCCAATGAATGAAAGCAACAGTATGTTGCTAGTACAGCTAGTACATCCCTTAATCAGTCCTTCCATGTAAGTATTTGACCCTACTGGCAAAATTATTAATAAAACTGGGAATCAAGGCCAGTTGCAGAGCTTTATGACTGTGATTAGACCTAGAAAAAGTCAAAATCTCTAAAATGGTGAACCTCACTGCACACAGCATTTTACAGTAATAGAAACGTTGACTAAGAATGAAGATTTAGGTGTTTTCATACAAGGCCTCCTAAAAATGTCTATAGAACCCCACTGTCATTGTAAGAAACATTATTCAAGGAAAGCAAACCATTTCTCAATGAAATTTGGAATACTGTCTTTCATTTGTAAAAGCACACATTAGAAATATTACCTGATAAAATACAGTAGGATTAACTTGCCCATCTTAAACCACTGCCCTTCTCATGACTTTTTGCTCTATTACAGTTATGGTCTGCATTTCTGTGGGGGAACTCTGATAGATCCTCAATGGGTTCTTACTGCTGCCCACTGCTTAGAAAAGTAAGTATCTGTTATAGTCTGCACCAGCAACTTCTTACACAAGATAGAAAATAACAGGAGAAACAAGACACCCAATAACCAACCCAAGCTGGTTGCAAACAGCTTGCAAGCAGTTGAGAATTGAGCCAAGTCTATTTGTCATTCATAAAAGCTGAATTTTGACTGTGAAACAAAGTCACAGTGATGTCTTCTGCCAATTTGATTTCATGTGCCATTGTAAGGGATTAAGTTTACTCCAAAGCTGGCTATCTGGCTTTGATACCACTGGCTTTGATAACATTGTAAGTGGTCTCTGTTCTGGTTGTGTATTCATGAGCTCACCATGTTCAATCATTTCCTATAGGTCCTCACGACCAGGTGCATATAAAGTATACCTTGGATTACACAAAGAACTAGCAACAGAGCCATCAGTACAAAAACGTGATGTGGAGAAGTTGTTCAAGGAGCCACACAGAGCAGACATTGCTCTGCTCAAACTGAGAAGGTACCTTTTCACCTGAGGCACTCCTTTGTTCAGACGGGACAAGATGACTAAAAAGTGGTAGCTGGTGTTGTAGAAATGAGTGTTCCTGCACATGCTGTGTTCAATTAGTGATATGAGACCCCCTCTTTCTTCACTTTCTGCAGAAGCTCCAGGGTTTCAGAAAGGGAAAGGCTGCCTTTCAGCGGGGAGGAGGGCTAGGGACAGTTAGCCAGGCTGGAAATGCACTGGGTGTCAGCTGCTGAAAGGTGAGGCAGTGGCAGCAGAGTAAGAGGTGGTAATGCCTAGAGGATGCTTTCAGTCTGTGTTTCTACGTGCTTGTACCTTGATAAGGTAATGATGATTGAAACCTGCAACATTAGCACAATGATGTATGCTGTTTCCATGCTGTGGTGGGGAGATTTCCTCTTCCAGCAGGGCTGGCCAGTGGGCAGGCAGAATTTGATGTAATGCCCAGTATGGCCCTTCTTGCATCCGTTTTCATTCATTGGAAATGCTCTCTGTGGAACTGTGCAATCAAAAGGAATTTGTCCATGCAGCTGCAAGCAGATGTGAATGTGTGGTTCTTGGGCTTTTATTGCTGTGGCTGCACTGCATGGCCAAAACAGATGCAAGGTCAGCTTAAAAATGTGGTCTTCTAAATGAGCTTCAGCTGCACCCAAAGGCAAGTCAGATGGACTTAGGTTCTGCTGTGTGCAGAAAGTGATTTAAAATCAGACTGGATGCAGAAAGAGCAAGCTAACACCTAGGTGTTAAATGCCACTAAATCATATCCTTTGTAATAGTTTGATAATTAGGTTCTGTTAGCTATGCATTAGCCTAAGTCAAAGCATTCTCCTGGACTAATGTTGGTTCTTTTTATGTCATTCTCCATTTCAGACTTTTCTGTTTTGTATATCACTTTCTGGGGGTTTAGAGCCTGAAAAGCAATTTTGCATGTCAGAAATAAACCTTAACTGAAACTAAGGATTTAAATGATAAAGGCTAAATATATTAAAAAATCTTTTTTAGAAACCTGAAGGTAGTATTAAGTATAATTGTGCTAATGATTGTTCTTCTTTGTTCATTTCAGTCCAGCAATCATTAATAATCATGTAATCCCAGTTTGTTTACCAAAAGAAAACTCTGTGTTAGGAGGAAGAGAGGAGTGCTATGTGACGGGCTGGGGGGATACAAGAGGTGAGACAGCATTAACACATTTTAAAGCTCCATGTTTGCAGACTGGTATATACTTGTATCCAAAGTGTGCCCTCTCTTGTGCCCCACACAAGCTATTGATGAAAAACTTATTTCATCAAAGTTCATCACATGCTGCCAAATTTTCCACTGTCTCTCTCTTGACACTGTTTCTCCTAAATCATCCAATGCCATGTAAACTGAAACCCTCTAAACAGGTGCTACGAGAGGAGAAGCAGAGCTAAGGAGTCACTTTTCTCTCAGTCCATATGCTTTTCCCCAAAATGGGCTTTTGCCCAATTGGATGAAAAGTTTTTCTAGATTTAGGTTAATTCTTAATCACATAAATGTGAGTTTGCTTATTCTCTTGAGTGATTCTTCCTCCCAGTCAGGCTGGTTTGCCTCACACAAATAAAACCCTCATTTTCAAAATCTCCCACTCTGTCTTCATTGAGAAGTGCATTGGTACCCTCTCTGCCTCCTTGCCCATCATGCCATTTTCAACTGTTTGCTTCCTACCTAATTTCTTCCACAGAAAATTCAGGTATAGAGAAATGAAATGGCTTAGGAATGACTCCCACAAGTATCTGTGGGTACTGGATCCACATGGATGTGCTGTGAGAACAGGAAGGTCAATGGTGGGTGGTAGAGGGTGATAACTACCATAATACTGATAATGCTTACTGATTTTGGTATATCTTCATATTGTGCCTGGGAAGTATGTGCACAATGCACACTATGCTGATTTTATTGCTTATCCATATCCTGATATTTGTATTTTGTGAATATGATAACTGCCTCTGTTATTCATTCTTTTTTGGTTTCATTTTTATTTGCAAAGGTACTTCTGGTGATGGCTACTTAAAGGAAACTGGCTTTCCTGTAATCGAGAATAAAATATGCAACCGCCCTGAATTTTTGAACGGTAGAGTTAGAAAACACGAGCTCTGCGCTGGGAATATTCATGGTGGCACAGATACCTGCCAGGTAAGAAAGTCTGTGAGCGTCAGTCGGTTGTAAGCACATTCAAATCAAATAGGGCATTGCTTCTTGGGCTATAGAGGCCCAGAATTATCCTCAGGATGCTACCACACCACATGGTATCTGAGCTGAAAAATGCCCATGTATTCCGCTCTTTCCTTGCTCCCTTGGCTGCTGCTGGGAAGTGGGGCAATTTTTCAGATAAGCCTGAACTCCAGAGCACATGGTAACTGCACAAGGCAGCTGCACAGGTCAGGAGTATGGAAGCCAACTTAGAATGACAAAAGGTCTGATTTTCTTTCCCCAGATCCCCTTGCTAGCCTCAACCAGATTACCTCCAATGTCCAAGCTAGCTCAGTTAACAGCATTTTAGTTAGCAGTAAGGAAGGTTGCAGTAGAGCCTGCCATGCAGGCAAAACAAGGGCCAAATGAACTATGAATTTCCAAGTATCAGTGTCACTGGATCATCTAGTAACAACAGGAACCCCCGAAGACCTCAGAAAAGAGACTGAGGGAGGAAGCACAGTTGAAGTTAACAAGGGCAATCAGATTCTTTCTCAATAAATCCCCTTACTTCAAAAATAAATGTAATATCTGGGTGACATGAAGAGGAATTTACAAATTGTTCAACACTATGCATAGAGAACTCTTGCCTTGCTAGAATTCCAGTGTTTTCTTATAACTACTGTGTCCTTCACGTGTGGGAGGTACTTCTATTTCTGTGCCTCCTGTGGGAAGGCCATGTGTGTCTGTCCAAGAAGGAATCATCCTGTTCTTTCACTGTTTAGGGGGACAGTGGAGGACCTCTAGTCTGCCTGGACCAAGATAAATTTGTCCAACATGGAGTCACCTCTTGGGGCCTTGGCTGTGCTCAACCCATGAAACCTGGCGTTTATGTTCGAGTGTCCAACTATATTACTTGGATTAAAAATGTGATGGAAAGCAACTGATCCTGGGTATGGACTGCCCTCTCCTGGAAAGCAGCATGCACGTCAGAAGTACAAGATTCCGAGTGCAATATTAAAGATACAATCATTCTTGAGAAAGCAAAATAAATATGATCATCCATTTTAAACAGCTGTTAATTAATAGTCATTGCCAAGAAGCCCTGTTGGCAGTCTGTTACCCTCTTTCTTTATGTTCTATAGTTTGTTTGCTATGTCTGACAAAAGACTTAACCACCTCTGAAATACATGTTGAAAGTCCCAACCTTAACTGTAACAGGACACCTGCATTTTAATTTTTTACTAGCTCTACAATGACATTTTCTTTTAAGGTCATCATTTTCAAGATGTTGTGCTTCTAACATATGAAGAAATGAAAATACTTTTTATTTTCTGTGAGTCGTCTGAACCTGTTACCAATTTGATGCTGCAAACCAAAGGAGAATCTCACAGTACATGTCTTATATGTCTGTGAAATTTTATTAGATATATTTGATAGCATAAAATACATGGGATGGGGAAAAAAAAGAAGGAAACACATTTGATTTGTGTTTTCATATTTTTAATCATCGTGGAAATACATCTGTCAGCAAAAGTATAAATGTTGCATCAAAGATATAAAACAGTGAATAAAAAGACAGCCTCACCCTTAAGGTAGTCCCTAGTAAAGAAAAGAAAATAGCTATCAATATACACCGCAAACAGTGACAATGCATCTACATATTATAAAATTGTGTTGTCCATAGTACCCATTTATTTCTTTGTATAACATTATCTGACTACGTAATTGTTAGATGTACATTTTTCTCCTCTGAAGGAAGATTATGTACACATGTGGTTATAGGGAGTGTAAGTTTAACTCTTTCAAAATGCTTCCAGGGAAAGCTTGACTCATGCTTGCCAAAGTGAAACAATTGCTGACTATGAACTCCCGCTTGCATTCTGCCTCTCTGGCATAGAAACCAAGGAGCTTCCCACAGGCATCTGGAGACTCCCAGCTCTGCAAGGAGTCCTTCTGGCATCCCCAGGGTGTGCTAAGTCTATTCCAAGTAACACAGCTGCCTCCTGGGGAGGGATTTTTCTTGTCCATTTTCCGCATTCCCAGACAAGCCAAGCTGCACATCATTTTAAAATTGTCTTTATTTTTCTGTCTGCTTGCGCATGCAGAAGGGATTTGTTATCTGAACATCCTAGGAGGTTTGGTTTGGTTGGTTTTTTGTCCCATTGGCTTAGAGGGAGATGAGAACTATTAAGCATAGGTAGGTTGCAGGGTGATTTCTGAAGCTTCTGCATCTGGAGTCTGGCTCTGGGAGATGAAATCATCTCAGGGTCCTGCCTTCCTGAGCAGGAGCAGCTGTGATAAAGCACATACCACCCACCTGTCTGGTCAGAGGGAGTCATGAGCACAAATACCCTCCTGCATATTTTCTGTATATATCCATTTTGATTATTAAGCCAGCCAAGAGTTTTGCACAATACTTCCCTGACAATAGAAATTCTGTGTTGCAGCTTGGACTTGGATTTGTTAAGCTCTTCAGATGTAAACTCTTGACGGCATGGCTAATATCTGGCTTGTAGACAGAGAAACCATTGGCCCTGCTCTCCTTGCCAAACTGGCTGGAAATGCCTGGATATGCCTGAGTGGCCACAAAAGTCCCACCTCATAAGCCTTCGAACAGTGCCAGTTGTGATCTTTTACTTCTGCAAGACTGTCAGTTGCAATAAAAATTGCCTCTTTTTGTGGTAACCATTTGCACAGAGTGGGTAAAGTAACCTAGCACATGTGGTGGCAGTGGCACATTTGACTCAAAATAGCACTTTTGTTTATTGGTCCAAGAAACCTCTTTGTCAACAGGAAAAACACAGCTGGGTTTCTGAAATCACATTGTTCGTGTGCCTTTGGTGATGGTACAGTGACCCTTTGCGTCTTGTGTACCTCACATTTCTCACTGTGCCTCTGGAGGCAGGACAATCACAGCTGACAGAGTTCAGGCCCTCGTTGAAGAGGTGCTTCTCACTGAGTGAGCTGGGTCACAACAGCCATTTTATTGTCCACACATGCCTCTTAGGAGAACACTGCTGTGACTCCCGAGAAGCTTCTTGGGCTTCCCTGTAAGTATTAAGCAGTTTCAGGCACATAAGAATTTAGAATAACTTTTATTTTAAACAAACAGCCTGTCCTGTGGTCTGCATACCCATGTGCATCCACCTCCATGCAGCTGGTTTCTCTTGGAGTTCTCCCTTGCTGAAGATCTTCATCTGGTACCACTACCTCACCTGTCCTCTCTCCCCCACAAGAGTGTAACCCCAGGATCACCAAACCACTGGCCATACACCATCTTACATACCCACTACACCTTCAGGGAGCAACACAAAGTCTCACAGAGAGGGAAGGATTTTTCAACTTACAAAATCCATTTTAGGGATAAGAGTTAGCACAGGAGCAATTACCAAATACAAACTTGACCTGAAGTTGCTAAGCACTACTAGATTAGATGTCAAAACACACACATAGGCTTTTTTCTGCTGTCCTTTACAGAACAAATTTTTAAGAAATAAATATATTCAAACATCTGACACTGCCCCAAGCCATTTTACCTACCAAAATTTATCACTTACATTATCTTTTGAGCAACACAAAATGCTATACAAAATAAAGCATAGTCTGAAAGGAGGAAACAAGTCTTTGCATCTTGCATTTCTCAATGTTTCAGTTGTCTACAAACTGAAGAAGGTGTCGAATATTATTCACATTTATTTGGAAGGTAATAGTTTTAAAAGATCTCTGCAGTCTTTCACAAGCTGCTGAAGTGTTTAAGACACCAATTAAAAAAAAAATCACAAAGAAGAAACGCTAAATGAAAGAGGGTGGTTCAGCTTATCCAGCATCACATGTGATCACTTCACCCTGTGAATCACTTCCAGTTCAGGGCTGGTCTCTCTGCCAGCCAGCCTTGGGCTATCGTCTTCAGCTATCCACAGATTTTATTGGTCTAGGAGTTGTTTTCTCCTTGTAACAGTAGCTCCAGTTTTGTGTGGTGACTTATAGATTAGTTGTATGTATTGTGAGATGTTCATTTAATTTCATATCTCTAAGTCATTACTGACTTTGCTAAGCATACCTTTGACCTCAGGATAAGTTAGAAACAGCCTTGAAAGACAGGCCTTTATCACTAACTGCCTAAAATGTGCAAACATTAGGCAGGAATTATTTATTGTTTTCCTCCAGAATGGCTGGTGATAAGGGCAGTTGCTGGGAAAAGGCAGGGAGAGTTGGGAATTGTTGTAAAGCACAATATATCCTTCACCATAGGAAGTCCTGCTGTTCTTTTAGGATGGTGAGACTGGAGCAGTGGTCATTCATTTTCAGTGACTGTACTATAGTGCTACTGATTTGTGGCATGAACCTTCCAAACTCATTTGCTTATGCCAAACATGGGTTTTTGTGAGCTTATAAAGTCCTTTACAACATCTCACTGACTTTTTTTTATTTATTTCTCTGTTGGTAACAGGATACCTTTTGAATGCCACATCTTTTCAAGTCCCTCCCTGCAAGGAGTGTATTGTTCACCAGTCAGTGGCCAGGACACAACTCTTGACAAAGGTCATACAGGAGGAAGGAAAGGCAGTCTGTCCCTGGAATCTGCTTGCAGAGCCCGAGAGTTATTCTGTTACATGTTAGCTTCAAAGGACCAATTAACACTTATTTCCCTCCATAACCAAAGCTCCTGGCTCATCCCTGCCCAAGACAGCTTGACATCTCTGTCAACAACACAAAAAGAAATTATCCCCAAGACAGAAAGATGACAAATAGTGATAATGAACAGAAGACAGAAATTGCAGGTCATCTTGGCAGTGGTGAGGGTGAAGGAATTCGGTTTGTAGGGATGGGCAGAGGGCATGACTTGCAAAGGAAAAAATCAGCATTGAAATACCTTGAAAGAAGTGTTTGAAAAAGCGTTCAACAGAGGAGAGCAGGCAGAAGCCCTTCACTTGGAGATATGAGAAGTGTCACATGAACCCCACCTGTGTCTGGGGAAAGGCACTAATGGGCAGCAGGACAATCTGTCCTGCAGAGCTAGTGCCCTGTGCAGGGTATGACACCTACATAAAGCCCTGGAAGGGTAAGAAGGACTGCTTCCACATTTCAGAAAGCCCTTGAGCAAAGTGGGAAGCAAGGCTTTTGTTGAAAAGGCTCCCTGTGGATGACAATCAGACCAGAGAGAGTTTCATTCTTCTGATGCACACTGCTGATTTCCATCCCTCTCAACCAGGGAGTCACCCTGATCAGTACTCTGCTTCTTTAGCCATTATAACTTCTACTGGTCCAGGTTCTTCAGGGACAAAGGAGGACAGGTTAAAATAGTCATCTTCTCCTCCTCAAGGTCATCTAAATGTTAAAAAAGCACTACCATTTAAATCCTTTCCACAAAAATGTAAGTCCTAACAAAACAATAAACAAATGTCTCAAATAGATACAGAAATAAATACAACGTCACTGAGCTGGACATTCCACATTTTTAAAGCTGTTCTGCTCTCTATGAAGAACCACAATCCCTTCTTGCAAACAGAGTACTCAGGAAAAAAAGGTATTTATTCCATATTCATAGAAAAATACACTACTTGTATTAAATGTCCTTGTGCTTAGAAGAACATGAAGTGTAATCCATATTCTGCAGCAAATTTTGAAGTGGTGGCAGGTGGAGAACAATTTCCCAGTATGGGAACGAAGTTCTTAGCTCAGTACTGTCCTTCAAAAGTCAAATATAAGAGTTGGTGTCCCGATGTTTCTGTTTCTTGCCACATTTTCCAAAATGACTGTTGAAACAGAAGGGGAGAGGAGTATAAGTGTGAAAAAAGAGGAAAATATATAGTTCAAGTTGTAGTCCGAGCTGCAGTACTGAAAGATTATTTTTTTGCATAGAAAATTTCCTCTTTCTTTGGTTTGTACATTGAATCAGGCAAAAGTTGTTAATGTAATATCCAAAGCCTCTCCTTGAAACACTAATGTTTAGCACTAGATCCTCAAATTATTTCACCAAGGTGTCAATATTCCCCACATATCTGCAGGGCAGTGAAGAGTCTGGCTTGCTGTGTGCCAGGAATGGGAAAGCTGTGCCTACAACCCTTCAGCTATAAATCCATCTCTAATGTGACTTTTAAATGACTTCCCAAATTGTGAGACTGCATCCATGATAAGGGGCCCTTCTTCACAGGATGCTTTGACTGAGGTAATGGCTGGTTTTCTCAAGCAGAGAGTTGCAGGTTATGCTTTGCAGCACCTGTCTTGTGCACTATTGCTTTCTGCTTCCAGAGATGCATAGGACAACTTTGTGTCTCAATGAGAAAAATTCAGATTTTATCACCATACATTTTTTTAATGGCCTTCCTTAATGGTACTGCAAAGTTCAGGTTTTATTGAGGAAAATAGCACCTGCTCATAGCATCAACCTAACTAGGGAATTTACTTTGACACTGGAAAACATCAATACTTTATAACAGTTGGTAAAGTCGGAGGAGAATATCCTCAGGAAACCTCACCCAAGTAAGAAAATACATCTCATACCTTGGAAGCTGCTCCACATCCTCCAGTGTCTCTGGTAATGAGATTCCCTTTGTCTCTGGTAAAAGCAACACTAGGAGGCCACAGACAGCTGCAAGAATACCTACAATGGATATTGAAGAAATACAAAAGCAATAGGAACATGGTTACTTTTTTTTATTTTCAGCATCTATCCACTGAGAAAAGTTTATTCAGATTGAGTTTGAAGTGAGATGTTTTAAGTACATCAGCTAGTTCTGATTAACTTACTCTAATCAAATACCTCTGTATTACATTAATTTAGCCTATTACAAAATCACTTGACGGCCAGGAGCTCATTTGCAGCCTGATCTCCCCAAAGGGAGATCTTAGAAGTCAAAAACCTGAGATAGGTGCACACAAGCAAGTGCATAAAAACAGCACGGGTACCAAGGTGGTATTCCTCATGTAGAACAAATCTGCCTTTTCTCAAACTCTGCTTCTGCTATGTAGATGCATCTGTGTTTTCTGAAACCACTGAGATTTTCCTGAAATACTCTCTTCCTTTATCAATGGCCAAAGTAAATTTTGGGATTCAGAATAAAAACTTCTCCTTGGGGAACTGAATTCAGATACAATCTGAATTAAGAATGGATATTTTGGAATGATTTCCTGCATAGATATAACTTATATAATGTATTAAGTGAAAAATAGAGGGGCTGCAGCAAAAAATCCAATGTTCCCTGGCTGTTGCACAGTTCACTCTGATTTTGTAGCTGTTTACTTAAGAGAGAAGGAATTCATATGTCCCTCAAAATCAGCAGAATTTAATAATTAGATAATGTGAACACTGTACTTCTATATCTTTTCCTGAAATAATGGTAATCTTTTAAAATGTCTTTTATCTTTCCAAATTTCTTTTCAACTAAAGTTGTCATTGGTGCAAATTTTCCTTGTTATTCTATCCTTTTAACTTTGATTTTTTCCAGTCACTTCTACCTCCTAGAAGTCTGTTTTAGCCACAGACTCCCATGCAATTACAGAACCTAATTGTAAGGTTTCTCAGTCTTACAGCACTTCACGTAGTTTCTTTTCTGCTCCTTCAGCAGAGTTACCTAAGCAGATCTGAGCTCTTCCACATAGTGCAGAGAAATCCCATTTCACCCATTTGCCATTCAGCCTCTTGCTCTAGGCATAAAGGTGGAGAAACATTGGTCTGAGGGTGAGATAAGGCCACATACTAGTTTTACCCCAAAAGAAAGCTCTGTTAGGAGAAGGATATTTAAACCAAAAGTATATAGTAAATTAAATCTTACTGAAAATAATTAGAGGTAGCTCCAACCAAATGGCTGCTAATCGGAAAAGCAGGAATGGGGCTATGATCCCACCAAGATCACACAGACTTGAACACAGGGAAACACCAAAGTTTCTGCAAAATACAAAAAGTACCAGCTATTAGAGAGGTGCTAGCAAACAGAACAGCCAGCAGTTTAAGGAGTAGAATGTAGACTTAGCTCCAAAATTATCTCTTCAGTATATGCCATCCACATTAAGCAGTGGCTATTCAGCTGGGAAACTCTGGAGAAAACCAAGTTTAACTAAAGGACAGTGAAATAGGAAATGGGGAAAAGCCCAGGAAAAAAAGTTGAAAGATTCCTGGGAGCTTTTGACATACCTCAGTGTTGTAGGGTACAATTCACTGTTCACTAGATAGACAACTTCAAAAGCTATTGTGATGCTCAGTCTTCCCAGCGTGGCAACTGTTGTTTTGAGCCATGGGATATCTGTCCATACAAAAAGAAACACTTCTGTGTGAAGTGTGCTCTGCCACACTAGCAGAGCATTTCTGAGAGCCCCAGGCCCTGTCAGCAGTAATTATACCACAGGAACACTGCAAATCAGACTGAAAGGCCACTGCTGTAGGTATCAATCTATACTGGCATTTATTGCTTTTGAACATTATGTGAGGCTGCTTTGGAGAATTAGAAATCACTAGAGTTGATTGATTCAAAATGCTGGTGGGGCATAACAGCATGGGTGGAGAATAACCATCATAAGCTTCCATAATCACATCCAAATTGTGCTCCAGGAAGGAGTATTTTTCTATATAGGCATGTTATGCTGTAAGAAACACTGTTGAGTCACCTCCCAAAGCCTTCTGACCACAAGGAAGGTACCTCTAAAGCTGAATAGAATCACAGAATCATTTAGGTTGGAAAAGGCTTTTAAGACCATTGAATCCAACTGTTAACCCAACCCTGCTACTCCACCACTAAATCATGTCCCTAAGTGCCACATCTACACATCTCTTAAAAACCTCCAGGAAGGCTGCAGTAAAATGATTGTCACTAGGGCAGTCCATCTACCCTTTGTAATATTTCTAGCCAGTGCACATTAGACACACTCCTAATTATGCTGCTCCTTTTCATCCTCCCCTCCCTTTCCATCAGACCTGGCACGACTGGCACAGGCTGTACCTGACACTGCCCCACTGGCTCTGCCCAGCTCTCCCAGCTTCACTCTAACTCTGGTGAGCAGCCACTGCCCTGAATACATCACTGGGAAGCCCTTGTACATCAGCAGGTGTGTGGTGGTCACCCACACACAGCAGGACAGAGCTGCCCCTCTCATTGTGAGAGCTGGTGCTCTCTGGAAGTGCATTACCAGGAATGTGACAATCGTGGTCACGCTCCTGGGAGAGGACAATCTCCTGCATGGTCTAACCATGGCTAGGCAGACAGGGAGGCAAGTGAAACAACAAGCCTGAACTTGGCACAAAGGGGAGCTCTGCCACTGGAGGGGGCTCTGGCAGTGATTGTGTTTTTTCAAACCTTCAGTGGAAGAACAAGAAAATATTTCAGTTTTCTCTGAACCAAAAATGAGACGCTTGGGTTTATTTCCCTTCCAAAACAACCAAACAAACCACCGTCAAACTTCATCCCATGTTGCAAGACACTGCTTTTGTCCTGAAGAGTTCTGTTTTCAAAAACATAGAAGAAAAACAAATGCTGGAAAGAACAAAACAAATCCACATCATCTCCATGGCACCCCTTCAGTCCATCAGAGTCCCAAGGTGATGGTGACATCCATGTGGATCCTTCCTCTGCCAGGGGACTCGAACTGTGTGAGCAACGCAGTGTGATGGGGCACATAGCTGAGAGCTGCAGTTTTTTCCATCTGTATAAACAGACTTCTTCACAGCAGGACTGGGACCTCTAGTGTCCAATCTGCAAGTAACTTAATCCCAAGGCTGTCCTCTCCTACTGAGAGGAGGCTGTTGGCAGCCCTATGATATACCTTGAGAAACTAAAACCTCTTAGAATGGTCAGGACTGTCCCTCACTTTGATAGGAACAGTTCTGGAGAGGAATAAGCATTTCTCATGTCCATTGAGCTGCTGATCCCCAGCTATGGTAAGGCAAAGCACAATCCTATGGTTATATACAATTCAAAGCACCTCCAAATGTCTCTCTAGGGATTAAAAAAAAACNCCAACCATGGCAGGGAAACAATTTAAAGAAAGAAGTGCTGGGAAGCCTTTGTGCAGTATCAGACCTTTTAGCTGTCCTTGAAACAAGATAAGAATGGCTAAATCAAAATACATATCTTTCTCCCAGCCTCTTAGCATTGCCCAAACCCCTGGGAGAGTGAGGGCAAGGCAACAATCTCTGTGATGCCTACCATAGCCCCTGCATTGTGTTGTGGTTTGCATTGTTTTATTCGTAAAGGAAAAGACTACCAAGATGACTCACCAAAATCGCTGATTTCTTACATCACTAAGTGTGTTCCATGTCACTGAATGTATTTTCCCCTTATGTTTGTATATTCTTCCCTTGCATTTGCCTTTAAAGAGAGTACAGGGCCTTTATATACTTTTTCTCTAAAAACTACTCCCAGCTGTTGTTCATAACCCAACAAAGATATGGCTATTCCGTGCCCCAGGGCCATCTATACACAAATAAGGTATGCTACTTGTATCACCAGATGCTTTTACTCTTGTCTGCAGTTTTGTGTGTCTCACTATCCTTGCTCAGGGGGTGTCCAAGAGCAGCCATTGACCTGAGGAGCCTGACCCAGGGAAGGGAATTACCTTCTGGCAGGAAGGCAGTGATGAGACAGGCGACACTGGCCACAATGTTGCTCATGGCGAAGGGCAGGCGCCTGCCAACGCGATCAATTGTCACTATAATCAGGAAAGCAGCAGGCAGCTCCACAGCTCCTGAGATGAAGAAGTCCAGGTAGAGGTTTCCTCCGATGATTCCCAAGCGCATGACAAGCCCTTGGTAGATAAGGGCACTTGTGAACCTAAACAGCAACGGGGAAAAAGTGTTGAGCGGCAAAAAAATGATTCCAAGCAGCTGGAGAGACCCTAAAAGTCACAAGGGAATCTTTCCTCAAAACCCACCACCCAGGTAACAAGTTGGACTGAGATGGGCACTCACCAGGCGTACATCAGAATGAGTGTGTTCCTCCTCATCTGAGGAGTCCTCACCAGGTCGAGAAAGGAGGGGTTGCTCACCTCCTCATTGCTAATAGTGATCTGAGGAGAAAAGTGAGCAGTAGTCAGCTGTCAGGAGTCAGGCAGGCACTGGGACAGAGTCTCTGTGTAAATGCAGTGATTGGCAATATTCCACTCCAGTGAGCAAAGGTGCTGACAAGCCAGTTTGCTGCTCATAGCACTCCAGAGCAGTGCACAGGCGTTGGAACAGCTAATAACTGGATATGGCTGTGAGCTTTCCTTAATGATGATTGTGCAAAACTCGAATAAAAAATCCCCAATCTTAACTTGAGAATGGAAAAATTATTTCCTCCTTGTTGACCTGGATTTTCTTGGAAAGTAATAAGCAGTCATTGTCACATCAGGGCCACTGGGCACAGAATTGCCTTCTGCCAGGGGTGGCAGAGAGGAGGAGACAGGGCAAAGCAATGGGCTGAGGCAAGCAGGGTGAGAGGGACTGAGCAGCAAGCAATGGGCTTGGGAACATGACTGGCAGCACAGCTGGGCAGCAGGAAGAAAAGGAGAGTGAGAGAAAGAGCAGATCTGTGGCAGTGCTTGGATGCTGCAAAATACTCAACCAGTGAAGTACAGAGGGTCCTAAAATACACATGCACTGTGCTGAACATGGCTTTTACTCTGAAAAAAATAACCTGCTAAGTATGAATTAATGGTCCTCATACTGCCTACAAAGTATAATAAATCTGTTCTCAGCTGCCTCCAATATAATCACAGTGAGACACTCAATGAAATTACTGGTTAGAAGGTTTAGCACTAAGAGAAAAAACAGGATTTCACACAGTCCTGTGGTTACCCGTTGAAGTTCATTGCTGTAGATACTACAGAGCCAGAATACTAGCAGGGCCAGAAAGGGATTAGTTACATTGAGGTTTTAACTCCAGCCAGCAGTTTTTAACCATGCTGTCCAAGCCAGGTGGCAACCCTTTGTTCATAGGGTCATGTGGCATGTGAGGAAGACACAAGGAAGAAAAGGCAGAGGCGGTTTTAGACAGGGACCAACCATGAACAGGCTGCCAAGAACAGGCAGCCACAGCTGGAATTGCTATCAGCTCCCAAAGCAGCTGTGGGGAACATGGGGTTAAACCAGCTGTACCATTTTTAGAAGGATTTTAGGCGTCCTTGTTGCTTTAACTCCATTATTGACCCTTCCTGAGAGGAGGCCTAAGAGGGCAAAGAGAGGAGAAAACCTCTCTCTATAACCACAGCACCTGCTGCTCACACAGGTGCAGGAGCCCAGGTCAGAGGGGAGACAGGAGAGTTAAGTCAGAGCATCTCAAGGTAACATGCAGATCCATGAAGAGAACACAGGTAAAGCCAAAGGCATTGCCCTAGGGATCTCATCAGCACAGCCGGGGCTGAGCCCAAAGCTTTCACCCTTTGTTTTATTGTATCATAAGGTAGCACAGCTGCTTTTCAGTGAGATTTGGCTGGATGTATTTACACATGACTTTTTCATAACTGACTGACACAAAGCTTTGTAAGTAAGACAGAGAAACCCCACATTTGTTTGAACTTCCTTTCTACTTCCTCTCACTTTTCTTCTGTAATCAGAGCCAAAAGTTTTCTTCAAAGCACTGCCACTTGTGCTGCGTGCCAGAGTCCTTAGTGAGGCAGGCTGAGGTTGCTGGGTTTCTGCACTGCTTTTGGACTCTCTCATAATATGGTTATAAAGCTGCCATGTCTGTTGTTTATAAGAACAGGCTGCCAGCCATCAGTTGTGATTTTGTGCAAATATGGTTTTAGATTTCCAGAGGACTAAAGATAAATTCAGCACAACTGCCACTTGTATTTTTATGTCTTAATAAAGTCAAAATAACCCCAAGCATGACTGAGCACTTTTTTATAGATGAAGGAAAAAAGCATTATGGAGAGTCAACACTTTGCAGGGGAAAAAAATCCTCTTTTTGTTCTTTGAAGTCAAGGAGAGCTTTGCTATTCACACCAAAGCAGTCAGGAATTCAGTGACAGGGCCCGTGTTTCCAAAGATACCCTAACCGAAAACCCTGGATGAAGTTTTATAACTTCCGTCATATTTTCACGTTCCAGTAAAATTACATATCACTTTTTCCACAATTATTATGTGTGTAATTATACACATGCTTAATTCTTCATGGGCCATGCAGGTTTATACATACATGGATATATATAACATTTACATATGTAAGTTAATGTATGCAAGAAAGTCTAGATATGTTCTATAGGGTAGGAAAAACTCTGTAGATAAAGGGAAAAGTTTTGATCCAAAATTCTCTTAAGAGGCAGCTCCTACTCAGAGGGTTGCAGTTCATTCTGGTTTTGGACAGAGACCAAAAATTAGAAAATTAGTTTGAAAAAACTCTCCATGGCAGGATAAATATGAGCAAGTGGAAAAAAAGTGTTTATAATTTAAAATTAGTTTGATGAGTTCTGGTTGGCGTTGACTTATACCAGTGTCGTAACTCACAAAGCAAAAGCAGCAAATGTTTATCCTTTTTCATGTAAAGGTCATCTGTGTTTTCTGCATGCCAACAAAAACCCAAAGCTGCAACATCTAGAGCTGTGGAAGGGACTTGGCTGATGAAATTGATAGACATCCTGGAAAATCTGGGCCCAAGTTCATTGAGGGATAATGCCTCTCACTTCCCCCTGAGTCTCCACACCTACAGCACTTAGCCTGAAATTCTGGAGCTGCTTCATGAAAGAGAAATCTCATAAGTTAATGTGAGAAATACCCTTGATCCATTACCCATGCACTTCCTGGTGATGCTCATTTTCCTCTGGGCACAGCACAAAGGATGACAGAGGTTCTATATTAAAAAGGTCCAGGAACAGATCCAGCACAAATCTGGATGTGTGGAGGTTAATCTGTTGCAGCTGTGAGTGGCTTAAGGTCACGAGTATAGACACTTTGGAAAAAAAAATACAACTTTAAACAAAAAGCAAAGAAAGACATCTTTCTGACATGATGCTTTGAAAATGCTGATGTTTAGAGAGGAAGTGGGTGTAGGAATGCGGGGCTGAATGTGGAGGGGAAGCTGCAGCAGCACAAACTTTCTTCTACACGACTTGGGGAACGGTTGGCACTGCATAATTCTGACCTGGATGTGGGAATCACACTGGTGTGTATGCCCCAGCAAAAGACAATAATTCATAGAATCATAGAATGGTTTGAGTTGGAAGGGACACTAAAGTTCATCTGGTCCCATTCCCTTGCCATAAGCAGGAACACTGTATACTAGGCCGGGTTTCTCAAAGCCTTGCCCAGCCTGGTCTTGACCACTATCGGATACAGGGCATTTACAGCTTCTCTGGGAAATCTGTTCCAGTGCCTCATCCTTCTCACAGCGAAGATTTTCTTCTTAATATCTAATCCAAAACTGCCCTCTTTCAGTTTGAAGCCATTCCCCCTTGTTCTGTGCCTTCATGACCTTGGCAAAAGTCCCTTTCCAGCTCTCTTGTAACTCCCCTTTAGGTACTGGAAGGCAGATCTAATGTCTCCCTGGAAACTTCACTTCTCTGGGCTGAACAACCCCAGCTCTCTCAGCCTTTCCCCATAGGAGAGGTGCTCCAGCCACCTGATCATTTCAGGATTCACTCCAACACGTCTATGCCCTTTTGTAATCTCATTTAACAAGATTTAACAAGAGGTTTAACGAGGTGCTGCACCTGGGTGCAGGCTACCCCGCTATCAACACAGGCTGGGAATGAACAGACCAAGAGCAGCTGTGCCCTGAAGGACTTGGGAATTTTGGTGGATGAGAGGCTGGACATGAACCAGGAATGTGCACCTGGATCCCAGAGAGCCAACTGTATCCTGGGCTGCATCCAAAGCAGTGTGGCCAGCAGGCAAGGGAGGGAGTTCTGTCCCTCTGCTTTGCCCTTGTGAGAGCACGCCTGGAGTGCTGCGTCCAGCTCTGGGGTCCCCCGCACAGGAATCATAGAATGTTTTGGATTGAAAGGGACCTTAATGGTCACTCCAGTTAACCACATCTGTTCTCACTGAAGCATAAGTCCAACGCTGCAATAATCATGGTCTGAGGGCCAGACGCTTGCTACTAACACAGAACAAGCCAAATGCTGCAATGTCACAACAGCATTATTTGAAATGCATCAGTCCTTTCAAATTCTGTCATGACCACTGGCCAGAGGACTGTAACTCCAACCTATCATCCTACTTTGTGAATAGTCGTCTCAGACAGAGCTTCCTCAGTTGCAGTGTATTTTCTCCCTGTTGGGATGGAAGCAAATTTATACTTAAAATCTAATTTCGTTTTCTCTTAGAGTTGCAAAAGGAACTTCTAGAAAAGGAGCCAGGAAAGTGGATCCTGCTGTCTCCACTCACTCTGTCAGATAAAATGGCAACTGCTATGAAATACGATTGCCCCTCAGGTTAATTTCTGATATTTCCCACAAGTTTTTAAAGTAGAGGTGTTGCAAAAGAAAGACCTGATTCCTTGCTTTACAAACTTATTTTTTTCAGCCCATATATTTCCAGCCAGTTCACTTCTCCCATTTTGCAATTAACGAAGTAGGTGTGTGACAGACAACAAACTGTTCTGGTGTGACTCTTCAAGAGTGTTGTCCATCCCTTAAAGAGAATACATTTTAACACCAGCGAACCTTCCAAAGAAGGTTCTAAGTTTCTTAAGAAAGCTTAGAAAAACCTCTGGCTCAAATATATGACTGTACCTCTGAGTAATGTGGTGAGAGAAATTTGCCATTGTGTTTTGCAATGTTGCGCATGATTTTTAATGCCTTCTCTCCCTTTTTGCGTGTCAGGAGCCAGCGCGGAGATTCAGGAACCACCCTGTAAGAACACAAAAGTCATAAATAAGGCTTTTACTCTGTAACATCATAAGTAAATCAAAGCCTTTTATCTTTTACCCCGTGTTAACACAAAACATAGATTTTTCAATCTTTTTCAGTCAAAAAAACTATTTTGAAGACTACTTTTCCAGTCACCCTTCTGTAAAATATTTGATATTAGTGGGCAAGAAAGAAGAAAATAGACTACATCAGTACTCTGCAAAGCTGAAAATTCAGAAATCTAACTGTTGTCTGTGGACAATGGTTGTCAAAAGCATAACCAACAAGCAAAGAAGATTCCTGTAGAACAGCAACAATGAAAGCCAACACTAAACATGTAAGAGTAACACATACAGGCAGATCAGAAAGATTCTGGCTGTATCACTATAGGATACACACACACAAATGTATACTTCTTTTATAAACTGAACACAAAGCAATACCACTGATGGGTGTTTCAGTTTCTGCTAGCCTAGGGTTAAGATGATTCACTATGTTAAAGTTCACAGCAGGCAGCATTTAAGGAAGCAATGTTCAGTGGGAGGCTCCGTGGGTTAGTCTCTTTGGATCCATCCCACAGGACGGCTGCACTGAGACAGGTGTTTTCCACGGCTTAGAGCTCTGCTTTCTCATCAGCTGTACTGCCCAGATCCGGAAACCAGAGGGCAAGGTCACGCTTTAACTAAATAGATAATAAGAGGCAGAAGTGGGGTCTCATGGCTGATGGGAAAAACAAACTTCGGTCAAGTTAACATTATAAACAGAGCAGGGTTCTGTGAAAGGCCAGTTGTGACTGATCAGAGAGGCAAACTATGGACAGAACTAAAGTAATGGATGTCAGTGATTTGCTAAAAAGGAACTACAAATCACAAAGTCAACCATATGCAAATATCTTCTTCCTATCCTACATCTTCCACTCTGGTTTCACAGCAGGACTCTTGAGGTGCTCAAATAGCAATAGCAATATTGACAAGAGCAATGACTGCAACATTACCAATAATAGAGCAGGAAGAGGAAGTTGGGCAGTGAAATGGCCAGCTGGATCCCCTGCCAGGTGGGAATCAAGTATGCAATTCCAGGGAGAATTATAATTCCCAGGGTAAAGAATATCTGAATCACGATTCCAACAATCCGCTGATCGGAACCAACGATCTCCGTCACTGAGCAGAGACAAAACCAAAATAAGTAACACAGAAACAAACTCAATTTGAAAAAAAAAATAATTATTGGAGGTGAAATATAAGGAAGGCTATGCCATATCAGGCCACATGTCTGTCTAGCCCAGCATCCTGTCTTCAGCAGTACAGGCATGTCACTGAGGCTGTCCAGGGCAAATGCGAGTGACACCTCCTCATCAACTCAGCCACCCTTCTTCAACCAGAAGGGTTTTTGACTGCATGTTTGCTGCTGGGTCACACAGGGCCACAACAGAGGTTTGAGATTGCATCATGATCATGCTTGGTGGGAAATCCTTAGCTCTCTCCCTAGTGCAGCTTTTTCCCAGACAAGGAGATCCTTCAGGCAGAGGCTGTTCCCAGCAGGTAATATGGACAAGGCGTCTGTGGGGAAGAGAGTTTAACCACATCATGCTGGCTGCTCTGAGGGGAAGGTATGATCCAGTCTAGTTTGTTTATTTATTAGGAAAGTTTTGTTGTTTGGGGTTTTTTTTAATCATTTTGTGGATTTTTTATTTTGTGGATGTGCCAAATAGGTCTGAAATCTATGCTCGTTTTTCAGGCAATAGCCCATGGCCATGACATCCACAACTGAGGTGAGCAATGCATGAAAAAGTGTCTCCTGTTTGTTCTAAAACTGTCTCCATTACAACACCTTCAGAGTAAAAGCAGAGGGTTTTTACCTTAGCATTTACTACCTTACCAAGCATTTTATTTTAAATTTATTTATTTATTTTGCTGAAGGAGGCACAAATTTACAAGTAACAATGGGGTGTTTTGGCTGTTAATGCACAGAGATATGACAGCATGACCATTTTTATTGACTATCCATCACATCTGCATAGCTCAGGGGCAACTCAGTTGCCTAAAGATAGCTTATTAGCACTGCCCCCAAAGGAGCTGGATTGCATGTAAAAGCAAAGGGAGGTTATTGGGGCAGCCTGAAGCACACATCAAGAGGTCTGGGAATGTATTAATAGCAACCACCCTCCTGGTGCAAACAAACCTATGATCTGTATATGTTTCTTAACAGATGTTAGGTTAGTAAATACTCTGGATGATCCCAGGAGATATGAGTTGATCCCTGAAGGGGTTTGGAGGGAATCGCTTTATCCAAGAGTTAGGCACCTTGCTTCGGTCTGCAGCAATACAGTGTAGCTGAGGTTCTCAGGATCTCTGAATCTTTTCCTGAAGTCAGACAGTCTGATCTAAGCATTGAAAAACATTCCTTTCTGTTAAAGCTTGGCCCATTTTAAGTAAGCCATGGGTCTGTCATAAAACTTATTGTTGGTTAGAGCACTTGCCAAAGTTTCAAGAGAAGTTCTCAGTTTAAAATTAAGCCATGTGCATGGAAGCAAGAGGAAAAGCAGCTTCTGCTCCTTTCACTGCATCTTGGACAGGACCTGCTCAGCTGTGTAACTTGTAAAAACAAGGTTCTTCTGGGCTTTAGATGCTAAAAGGGCTAGGCTGGTGTGTTTGCACATACATCACCACAGTGCTCCCAGGTCTCTCTGCAAGTGTTTATGTCTGGTTGCAATTCTGCTCCCATTCATCTAAATTCCACTAGGAATTTTAAACACTTGTGACAGGCTTCATAGACAACAGTAATGAAACAAGTTTTTGCCCTATATAATGACGTTATCACTATGTTTTGGTCTATAACACTAGATCACCAGGCGGCTGGTTTTATTTTTAAGTAAATCTAACATCCCATCTCTTGCAGGATGCCTTCCTCAATATATCTGGCTTTTTCATGCTTTACGACTGCCTTACTGAACCTGGCAGTCATTCAAGACACCACAACAATATCCTTGCCTTGTCAAAAGGAAGCTTGCTATGCAAGGAGCTTCACTGCAATAGACTATGGACTGATAAATTTTAATCTACCAAAGATTCTGTATCCCTGCTGCTTTGATGCTATTTATAACAAAGCTTCCCTTTCGTTTCCCTTTTCAGGAAAATAATAACCCTAATATGGACCCTGGTATCCAGCCTGACACTAAGTTAAGTCTCCCAGCTAAAGAATGAAAGCAGCCATCCAAACTGTCCTCCCAGTGAGGAGAGGCAGCTAACTCCTCTGAGCATCTGTGGAAGACATTCAGACTCTGCCAAAATAAATCGTCCCTCTGTTTGTGTATCCGGCTTATTTGGGGCTTGCTCTGTAGATTTTTATCATCCTGGTGATCTTCTATGTAATAAAAAACATTTATATGTGAATAATCCATTCCCTTGCCTCTTAATCATTGGAAGACAAATGCATTAATCAGGATGGACTTGGATTACTCTTTGTCTGCTGACTCCAGAGCCAGTGCTTTGTTCCCAAGAAAAAAATATTATGACAAGCATATGCAGCCAGTCAGCAGATGGAGTCTTTGTCCTCCAAAAATCCCTCACTTACCCTAACCAAGAAAAAAAGAAGATAACAGCTCTCACCAATCACGTAGCATGTCATCCAGGTTCCCTTGCCAAACATGCCTTGGAGAAAACGGAAGATCAAAAATACAGTAAAATTTGGTGAAAATGCCACTATGGTACCACATATCCCAACCCCAAGGCAGGAGAGAAGGTAGATCAGGATTCTGCCATATCTGTTGAAAAAGGAAAAGAAAGTGGAAATCATGAAAAGACAAAAAGATTTTTCTTTTTCCCCCAACATTTCATTTTAATGCCAGATCTGACAGTGCCTTTTTGAGACCAGCCTTTTTCCAAAAGGTGGCTCGCTGAAACTCTGTAGTATTGGCACTTGGGATATGGAACTCTTTTCCCTGTGGTAGTTATCACTGTCTTTACATCACTAATTTCAAAACTTGAGATGTCCTCACCAGCTCCCATTTTGTTTTAGAAAACTCTTTGTTTTTTTGTACCTGAACTATGGCTCATATGTTGCAGTTCAGGTCTTTGATCTGATCAGGTTTTTGATAAGGGCAATTTTTGCTGGGAATTTCTGTTTCCACAAATTAGTCTTCTAATAATAATTACAGCCAGTTCTGTGAAAGTCATTTCTGCTTTAACTACTCTGTGTGATTTTCTTTGGTTTAGGTTTAGATCACATCTTTTCAAAATGTGCCTAATGTACTCAGGAGTTTCACTTTCCAGCAAGAAACATAATTATGTGCTCAAGGTAAACCATAATTTAAAAAAAAAAATAAGTTCCTGTAGTTTCATGGAATTGTGTCTTTACAGCACAACTAGATCTTTTCTCCATTGTTGTTGTTGTTGCTATTTTAAGAAGAAACTGTGAAAAATGATGTAGCTCTTTATATTACCATAAAATATTTGCAACAGTATTTGTTTGTTCATTTTGTTCAAAGGGTTTCATTAAAAGAATGAATGCAGGACAAAACCCAGGCAATTTTCAACCAGATCCATTCTTTTGAGTGCTATCAAAGAGAAAAGAGTGAAATGATCTGGCTGCAGCACATTCCCCCAGTTCTGTCCATATACAACATTCACAGCTGTACAGTAGTTTCATTAGGCTTACTACACAAGCACTCCTAGACATATTTTATTTTAATAATTGGCTGTAATATCTCTGCTCTTGCACAGTTTTGTTGTGCTAGTACCACAACTGCCTGGCCAGACACTGAGCAGAGATATCTTAAGTTAACCTGTGCCATGGCTTCTTTTTTCCTTGCTTTTTCTCTTATTACTATAAACCTTGGAAAGATGAGGTTTTCCTTGAAATTACTTTTGTTTGCTAATTCAAAATTTTCTAATATGCCATTACAGATAAGTCTGCCTATGAAGAAATCATACTCTAAGTTATTATTATTACTGCAGATACCAAAAAAATATAAACCAGGCAAAAAGTAATTTGCAAACTGAAGAAAAATGCGCTGTCATTGAAACCATCAGTGATGCTTTCAGCCAATGGACAGGCTGACTACTGTTAAATAGCAGCACCAAGCACAAACTAGGCTCCCTTCTTTACTTTCAGAGCAAGACAGAGCTTGTGGGATCTCCCCGCTCTGGAGCAGGTTAGCTACTCAAGCCTGAATATCGGTCACACCTTTTCACAGAATCACGGAATAGGTAAGGTTGAGAGGGACTTTTCCTTGGTTTCATCCAGCTCTCAAGGAGCTGAGACTGGTTGGCAGGTAAGCCAGACTTACTCAGAGGTAAGCATGAGTCCAACCTGTGAATGGAGAGAGTTACCACACTGAACCCTTTCCTGTGTTGGAGGTTTGAGCACGAACGGGACGGAGCCACTGCTAGGCATTCCTGTAACTTTTATTGTGGTATCAAACAGGGTTTTAGACAATTGAAAGATGGCAACAGCTCACATCTGCCAGCAGCAAGCCAAAGATTTCTTCATTACAGGGCATTTTAAAAACTTTTTAGCTAATAGCATATTGCTAAAGCTTACAGACTATTGTTCTAGCCAATCACTGAAAGCACATGTACCTGCTTCAAACAATGCTTGCTTGTATGCTTTCTATTAACAATAAACAATATTCCATTATTAAGCTTAAAACTTTCTACTATCTTGCTAAGAATATTTTTCTGCAGTCCTAAGATCTATTCTAGCCAAACCTAAGACTCAAGCTATTGTTTCATGTCCTTGCTTGCTGTATTATTGTAACTTTTCCTACTTTCAAGCTTTGCAGACACAGCTAATTCTAAATTCTTCTGCTCTTTCTGTTTCTGGGGCCTGCTTTCACAGCTTTCTGAAAGCCTTCTCACCTTTAGTATTTCCCACACTTCCTTCTTTCCTCAGGTAGCAGCTTTCTTCATCAATGGTGCCTATTAAACTTCCAGTAAACATCAGTCAGAAAGCTCCTCTGAATGCTTCCTTTTTGTTTCTGTGTCCTTCTGCCCTTTCTGGGCAGATGTGCACAGAAAACTTTGGAAACCACAAGAAAAGCTCATTTCATAGCGTTTTGAGGTCCAAATAAGACCACAAGTACAATTGCATAATGTTTCCAACCCAAATCAAAGCAAAGATTACATTGGCTGGGTTTTGTTAACTCAGTTTGGGGATATTTATCCCAAGAGAATTAAACCTGCAAAATGTTGACACATGCCTATTGCAGGTGATACTGAGAGTGTTTTCACCTCCCAACGAACCAAAGGACAGCAGAGCTCATACTGTACCTGTCAGCAGCATAGCCCAAGATGAATGCTCCAGCCAGGAACCCCAGATTGAGGATGGCTTGTGAGAGATCCAGCATCCAGGCATTGCCACACACAAGATCATACTATGGGAACAAAGGAGAGGCATAAAAAACACCCAGGTGTGTCATTTGTCACCCTCAGGGCAACATATTACAGAACTGCATAGGTCCAGATAAGGGTAAGGGGAAGCTCAAATATGCTTGCTCAATAACAAGCACCAGTGGGCCCACAGCAAGCACTCTTAAAGTGGTCATGAACAGGGAGAGCTCCTCCTTGCCAGGAGGATGCTGCCTTTCATACATCAGTTGTCCAGATTTGGAAAGCAAATCACTCCTCTGCAAACAATGCAGTTAAAGATGGTGCCAAGGCAAAGTTCTGACTTTGTTTGGTGCAGAATAAGGGTCCACAGCTATTGCCAGTGAGAGCAGCATCTTATAGAAATGGTTTACTCATGACTCTCAGTGCCTTCTAGATAAAAGCAAAAATATGTAGTCTCTGAGGAAACTGAAAACAGATCTCAGGTCAATTTCAGACACACTGAATATGTATTCTCTTGATGTAGCTTTCCCAGACTTTCCTATTCCTTATACTGCAGCATCCATAACTCCCTAGCAGGGATGGGGGTGGGGATGAGTGGAGGCAAAGGGAAGGGGAAAGTGGTTGAGAGGAAGGAAGGGACTAGGAACCAAATCTAGAATGGAACTAAAACTGAAGTAATTCTATTGACAGAATGGCATGGGAAATTACTTTAGAGGTTCCTGGAGAATAAAGAAATTTAATCATTGCAGCCCATATGGGATTTGGGAGGTTTTAATCCATTTGTGGGGTAGTCTTTGCAACAATGAGGCCTCAGGACCAAAGGAAGCCACACACAACAGCAGCTGCCACCATTTACCTAAAGAGACCCTTTTGCTTTCAGATGTGAGCCATAAGAAATTTTTAATTGTCAACAGGGTGCTGGTTGCTGAAGCACACAATCTGTGTTCACCAGCACATGACAACACCAATGCTCAAGCACTGCTTGAGCAGGGTGGGCTAGAGAAATAGCAGCCTCTTTGGCCATTCAGAGTTTTCCAGACCCTAAAATTTTTGCTGTGTGCCTGAGCTGCATCCCAGCCCATTTGCAGGCTGTAATTAATGCCCTGTAATCTGGGCCTGAGATCTCAGAGAGGCCTACACAGGATACAAGCATACAAGGAGCACCACACACATCTCCAACCTGATTGATATCCTACCTCCACTGACTTTGAACAAAGTCATGGTTTTGATGTCGACCCCATTACTCCAGGGAGCCTCACTGGCCACCTTTCAGCCAAGTCAAGCTATGAGCACCTGGCTTCCACTTCTGTAAATCTTGAGCAAGAACTGCAGAAACCTCTGAGAGGAATAAAACCTGCTGTCAGCTCTCATACTCAAGGGCAATTGCAATGCTTTCCTAAAATAGACTGAACATGGAGCAGCACTTTTATTTCAAATGCTGCTTAACCTCTTGCTTTTTGAAGCTATGACAATGCTAGCAAATAGTATCAAAAGATATATCTTTGGAAAACAGTGAGGATTTATGAGAATGACCCTTAAAAGAAGATTTTAAAAATCACAATGCAATTGCCTGTGCTGATGCCAGAGATTGGGACTCTCCGTGACCCCTTTTCAAAAACTGTATTTATTTTTAAATTATTTGATCTCTCTTTACTGCAAACAAGCAAGGAATAAACTATCATGAAAGAAGGCAGGAGAAAAAATGTATGCCAGAAAGGAAGGGGAAAGTATCTTTATCAGAGAGGATTCTTTCATCTGTACGGCAATTTCCTATGATTTATGCAGCAGCTGGAACTATCTCTACACTAACAATACAGTCAAATATTGTATATATTCTGAGAAATAGCAACATACAGGAAACTTCTAAGGAGCTACGGGCTCTTTCTGAATATTAGTGAGAATACAGTTTCTGTTCTCCTAAGTTAGTCCTGCTGTTTGTCATTTCCTAAGTATTTAAATAAATTCCGATATAGATAAGCACTTCTGTTTGTTTGACGTAACACCTAGCATTGAAGTCATCACCCTGCTAATGTCTTGTTTTTCATTTGCAAACATAACCTTTAGAGGGGAATGTAACCTTTAAAAGAGACTTGAACACTCGGCAGAGACCTTTTCTTTATCCAAGGCGCCTGTCAGACCCACTTCACTGCTACAGCTGTGACCTGGTTTGGTTGTGCATGAAAGTTTATCCCTATATGCATCCCTTGGACGAAAATCATCTGCAACAGTTTACCTACGTTTTCAGACTGCCTCCAGTTAGTCCTTAGTCCCCCTGTACGACACCCCTCCCAAACACCTGCCACGTTCCTTGCCAGCAGCCTCCACACAAGGCAGAGGCATGTGGCAGGCAGGCGCCTCCTCTCTGTTTCTGAACATTCGTACACCTGTCCATGCACGGGCTGATGTTTACACTTCTAAAAATGCTAAAGCATTTACTGCAGTGCCAGAGGGCGGGGGGAGAAGGATATGAAAAAGTAAAGCCTTAGGGTTTTCTTTCCCTGATCTTAAGCCTATTTGTTGTTCTGTACAGCTCTGGCTACACACTAACAGACCCTGATGGAACACAGCGAGCTGGCTCCTCACTGTAATCACCAAGCAGGTGACTGAGCTCAGCTGGCCAGCTCCAGCTAAGGCCATCCTCTTCCTGGCTTTGCCGTGCTGTCAGCCAAGCCCCTCACTGTGCTAGTGCAGGCACCCAGCACAGCCCTGCAACTCACCTCTGCATTCAGTCCTGCCCCCACCTGCAGGATTTCTATCCACTGTAGGACACAAACCACTGTGCACCTGAACACAGACCCTTTCCATTTAGGGACCTGACTAAAAAACTGCCCAACCTGGGAAACAATCCACTTCCTCACTGCTTTTCTCTTAGCCTTTATGATGAGCTGCCATTGTAAGCAGAAATGAGGTGCTGCCATCACGAGCAGGCAGCAGGAGCAGCTTTTATAGTGTCCTTAACAGATAGGAAAACCAGTTCTGTCCTCCCTGCCAGCTTTGCAGTCTGTGCAGCCATCCACTGCTGGTTGGAAATACATCCCTGTCATGGCTGTCTGCATATGTGCTGAGGCTTGGACACCAACGAGGTGCTCAGATCTACAGGAGCAGTGGTGTGACTGGAAGGAACAGCTCTGGGTGCTTCACTGATCCATAAAGGAGCAGCAAACCAGCTAAGTGAGATCTCTCTGAGAGAAGGAAGAGGCTTTGCACTGGCTCCCTGTAGCTCATTAGTGGTGTAATCGCTGTAAGGAGTGGCAACTGGATGAGCTTGTACATGACTAATGAGTGGGAAATAAGGCACTGTGGCAACTTCTCATTTCTTCATGACTTTGGAACAAGGCAAACATTCTCCATTTCAGTTTGACCTACAGACTAACCACAAACTTGTAATTCCTGGTACTTGAGAGACCTTTATTCACTTCAGCACACAAATCCCTGTAGAAATATATTGTTTTAAATCACAACATACCATTAAAGCTCTTCAAAATGTAGCAACCTTGGGGAGGAGTTTTGAAGAGCTTTACTGCCTGTTATAATTAAATTACAAAACAATGGATTAAACTCCATGGTCAAGAAAGAATTTTACAGTGATTCCCCAGCCCAATTGCAGCAGCATGTCCGGAGCCCAGCCACACATTTTAAATGGCATTCATACAAGTGACCAAAAAGAGTTTGGTTTACCCTTTCACTCCCAGTGACAAATGGTTCAGTGAAATATTAATGGTTTAAGGAAACCTGAAGAGATGCTGACTGTTGCTGCATATTCCTTATTTGTTGCTGGGCAGTTCTCCTCTTGTCCACTGGCCTTTCAAACTGCTCTTTCCCACATCCTCACTGCAACAAGCGCCTCTGCAAGTGCATGCAGTGGAAAGGGAGAAATTATCTTCTTTTTTGCTTTCTGTTAAAGCTTCTGGCAGAACGCTAAGGGATGAAGCAACTGTCCTTCTCTGTGTCTTGCTCCAAGCTGAGCACTTACCAGGACAAGAGGAGTCAGTCACTACCCTGCTGCCAGGGCACTGGGGCTCAGGGACGGAGGGACAGGTTAGTTTTGAAAGCTTTGGGAGTTTCCCTCCTGTGCATGACTGAAGGCCCATGAACTTTGTGTCCCTGTCACTGGGATCACCTCATACATTGAGTGTCCTGGCACAAAAGGCCTATTCTGTACTTCTCCTTTTTCTCTGTCTCTTCAGGGCCAAAGCAAGAGGGAGGTAGAGAAACTCTTCATCTCCTAACAGGGCAAAGGCAGCAGCTGTCCTCAAAATAATAAGAAAAAAATTGAACCCTCGACTAGTACCAGTAGGTTTGATAGCAGTGGAAGAAGCACAGCCCTACTGGCATAACCCCTGCAAGCAACAGCTCCAGCCCCTCATATAGAGAAATTTTAGTCAGAGTTTCATAAGAAATTCAGCTGTTGCTGCTCCCTCTGCTCTCTGTACGCCCTTTTCCCTCCCCTAATTAATATTAACCCCACCATGACAGTGAAGACAACACAGGATATACTGCCATGCCAATAACAACAGTCACACTAGATCAACAATTTGAGGGTAAATTGAGTTGTTTATTCCCTTGGAGGAGGATAGCAGAAAGATCAGCTATGCTTTTTCCAATCTGAGTTTGACTGACATGTTATCTCCTTCTCTGAGGGACTGTAAAAACCACGAGACAAACATTATTTGTTTCCTCCCAGGTTTCTCTGCAAATGTTGACTGGTATTTTCTGAGATGGCTGGCAAGCAGAGAGTAAGACTGATTCCCAGCAGATGCAACAGGCTATGTTCAGATCATCATTTGTCCACCTCAGACCTCACACTTTGGCAACAAAGTATTGTTAGGTCTCCCAATGGCATCATACGCAGTGTGAAGATTTGCTGCAGACAGGACATAGTGAGATCTGTCCCTTTTGCTCAACTCCTGCCAACAACGGCTGAAATAAATGCTGCCAAAAATATGCCCATCTGTGCTGTAGCTGCTGCTGACCACATAGACCTCCCTCTTCCTTTCCTCCACCACCTCAGGCCATTTCACTGCAGTTGCAGTTGTAACTCATGCCCATGCCTTGAGGACTCACCAATGACAAACATGTCTGAAGAAAATGGTGCTCCCTTTGCACACTATTTCCAGCCACCCTGTCACAAAGTGCTAGATTTGTCTCTCAGGGATAATAGCGCATCGTGCCAAAACCCAGCAGTCTTAAAGATCAGTGACTCCATCTTCAGCACAGTTTCCTGGAAAAACCAGGTTTATTGACTTTGGTATGTCCTGGGTACATGGGTCCTTCACAAGGCTCACCCAGCCAGGACTTGGCAGGCAAAACACTTTCTGTTTCAAGTGCTACAGAGCTCAGGGGATTATCAGGGCTCCCCTCCAGACCCCTGGGCCAGAATATGCAGTGGCCCCCCAGTCCACTGCAGCCTCCCAGCACTCTTGTTGTTTCTCCATCTGCTGCACAGAAACACAGTCCTGCCCTTCCCTCCTCCCTCTGAGGAGCTGCTGCTGTCACCAGCCCTCCCACCTGAGCAGTGCCAGCCATCTGCTGGGACCAGCATCATTTCAGATGGCAACAGCTGGCATGAGTCAGGAATTGATTTACCTTGATAATTTACCCTGTCAGCTTCCCTCTCCAGGAAAAATCTGAGAAGTCATTGCATTCCCATCCTGCTTCTAATGCAGATTCACAGGGAGATTGCAAGACATGCTCAAACCAGAACTGGTTGCACTGGGCCAAGGTCCTCTGCACAGCTCCACCCCCTCAACACAGATACGTCTCAAAATTATATCTTGAAACTTTTATGTCAACCCAGGTCTTGTTTGCTCAACTCTAACACAGTTCAGGTTTGTGTGTGCAGCATCAGTGGCAGCTATCTCAAATCTGGATTGCCCTCACAGAAAAGCCTGACCTAAAGCAATAGAGCACAGAGACCCTTGGCCACGTCACTTGAGAAGTAGGGACCTATTGTCAGAGCCCACTGGACACCAAAAAATCCTGAGAGGGAATCATTAGCAATGCTGTGTTGCCCATCACTAGAGCAAGGTAACTGGCTTTGCTACGTGTTGCTCCTGTGATGATTTCTTAATACAATTTGCTCTTCTCTTCAAATACTGAAGGAAGAAACTCCTGCACATTCTTTCAGAACCTCACTGTACTCCAACACTGAGACTTGGGAGTCCTGCAGCAGCAGGTTATGCAGCAGGTACACCAAGTAGTACTTAAAAAGAAGTGTGTGCTTTGTATCAATCCACACTCCCCTTCTTTCCTTTGCTTCCTTGTGCTGATGCTACTGTGAACATTTTTGCATGACAACTATCTGAGATGAGAGAATGGCCAGTGAACAACATGAGAAGTGAAGTCAGGTACCACAATGCCATTTGTTTCATAACTCCTTACAAATCAGTCATGTGATTTAGCTTCTGAAGAGTGCTCAGAACTCATTGCAATAGCCTGTGCTTTGGCTGCCAGACCTCCCGTGTGATATGACATCTATTCACAGAGAAGGCTTTATATGCCTGCTTTTGCCCTCTGAATCCCCTGTCACGCTGCAAATCCACACTGGACATGTGCTTGCCATAGGCCTGGAAGAACTCCTTCAGCACACTGACCTTTTCCCCCCATCCTCTCTCTTTCTCCCTGAACAGGCATCCTGAGACTGTTTTGTAACTCATCCTTTTGTCTACTTTGTCTGTGGTCACTTCCACTGCTGATTCAACAAGACATGCCAGAAATCTTTAGCTGAAAGAAATATTTCTGCACACGTGGACAAAATGAAGCATTTGCAAGTAGATGGGTAAGAAAATAAGTCTTTGGTGAGCTAATTAAATAGAGCCTAAATTGAGTCATGGTTTGGTAGAGACTCAGCTGGGTGAAAAGAGACTAAATTAAATCTGAGATATAAATATTCTTTGCTGGATATTTAACTCATTAATAAGATATCAAGCCCCTTTGAGTTGCTGATCTCAGAGCAACTGAGTCAGGACATGCATACCACAAGCCTCCTTTTTAGATGAAAATATTGAGCCTCGTGGGATATGATTTATCCAGAAAATGTTGCAAAACTGGGAAAAGGTTCCAAGTGGCACAGGTCACAGCCCAGCAGCCTCCATCCAAGGTGGACCTGGCCATCAAGAGTGCCTCTAGCAGTCACAGTGACACCAATGGTGTGACCTGCTGCCCTGGCACAGGGCAGAGACAGTCCCATCCTTGCAGACTGTTACTCCATGGTTTTCCCAATATGCACCTTTGGAAACACACGTGGGAGTGCTTGCCCAATCATCCCTTCATCTCTGCCTCCCTTCCCTGAAGGGTCTTCCCAGCAGAGAAGAGCAAGAAAATAAAGACGGAGGAGGAATTTTCCTGAGAACATTGAACCTTTCACTCCCGTTTATTGCTGCAAGAAAAATACTGGTTTCCTTTTCCCACAGCTGTACCCATGGCTGCTGGAGAATCACAGTGGCTCTGTTAGATACACAAAAGGCTGCCATAAATGGACTCTGAGCATGATCTTATGGACACAGCCTACATGCTTTCACCTATAGCAAGGCTGAAGGGGGCAGGGCGGGGAAGGGACAAAAACAGAAAAGGCATCTCTGTATTTTTAAGGTCTAGCTCCTCACTGTTCCCCAGCAGAAGTACCTTGGAGGCAGCAATATAAACTTTCCACCACGTCTATATCCTATGGATTGCTCCAGAGCCAGGCTGCAGCTCCCAAGCACCATTTTTCCTCAGTCTCTGCCCACCTAGCCCTGCCTTCCACTGCCAGCATGGGCAGAACTACGTCCTTATTAGAGACCAAAGTTTGACACCAACTCCCTGCATGTCCTTTGCAGCCCTCTGAGCAGCCTTGATTTCACTGATCACACACGAAAGCCAGATCTGAACCTTTGCTCGAGGGCCAGTCAGGTGCTCTGATTTCCCTTCTCCTGAGCATAGACCCTGGCTAAAGCTGCTGAGGTTGCACATGGTGCTCAGGGAACAAAGTTGCTGCTCTGGACAGCCCAAGGCCTACGAGTGGATACAGCAGTCCCAGCCGGATGGGAGAAGGATGAATTGGAAGGATAGAATAAGCATCCCTTGTCAGTGTTTGCTGAGGGCTTTGACTGCTGTGCCCTGCTCCCTGTTTTGGAGGACACAGCTCCAGTGCAAGCACCGAATTAAAAAGCACAGCAGGAGGCTCATGAGACAGAGAGGAACCAGAACCCTCGACTGTGCTGACACGTTTTGCAGTGCACCTTGATTGTTTCTAAGCCAATACCTCTAAGCACACTTTGTATTTTTCATCACTGCATGAGTGACAATTGCTGTCAGAATGACCCTAAAATACACACTCCTAGTGTGCAGACTGTATTTTGGAGCCAGACCACAGCACACCCCCGGTACCATTACAGATCTCCTAGGAAAGCATCTTCACTGGCCTTTTGCAGCCTCATTTAAAAATCACTGCATTTGCTAGTGCTTACCACTAGTAATAACATCCTGGTGTTCTCTGATACCAATATTCAGGAAAAGGTGAATGTTAGCTTTGGACAAAAATATGTGTTTGCTTTTTTTTTCTTTTTTTTCCTTTAGTAAGCACAATCACTTCTGCTGACTCCTGACAGATCTCAGATAGGCAGTCTGCCACCTGTTGTTTTTTATTACCTGCAAACTTACATATTCAATACTGGAAATACAGAGAAGAGATAATCTACATTGATCCTGGTCATAGAGTGCACGTGGAAATTACACGACCAAAGTTGCTGGCCCACAACTGAGCACCAGAAGCCTCAGCTGCGAGGACACTAAATCTTTGTTTTAATCTAACATTCTTCTGCAGACAGAGCAATAACTCTGCAGGGTATCCAACTTCATGTGGTCACTTGGCTTTGAACAGCCACCTTTCATATTAGCTCACCTTTCCCTAAAAGTTTGGTGCCGGCACTTGATCCTGCTCATTGTCTGGATTTGCTTGTGACTCAAAATTCAATAAATCTGGAAAGTCAGCCAGCAAAGCAACAACCCTTGAATGGACAATCCCATTTTACTGCTGTAATCCCACACCAGGAGAAACACCGCAGATTAGAGGGTGGGTGTTTTCCTTACCTCGCTGACGATGGATGCGTGGGGCTGTTCATAGACCCAGCTATCGCGGCAAGGGGCGAGCGGCAGGCTGCCCGTGCTGTAATTGCCGTAGCGGGCGAGCGGGCTGGTGCAGCCGGCAGAGGCGTCCCAGGTGACATCCAGCCTCTCGCACTCCCCGCTGACGGACTCGTTCCGCAGGTGCAGGGGCAGTACCGTGAAGTTTCGTTCCTCTTCCAGTGTCCAGCCACATCGGTCACCCAGTTCAGCTGCCCCAGGGATCCTGCACCAGAAGTTGTCTGGTGCTCGCCCAAGGAAAACTACGCTGGCGAACAGGGAAGAAAAAGTTATGCCAGTCTGGCTAAGGAGGAAAAAGACCCTCTTTTGAAATCTTCCAAATTCTCCAGCCTCCTTCAAAACCTCATCAAAGGATGGCATTATGTGAGGTGGTCTGTCCACTTGCAGCAGCCCGAGAGATGTCAAAGTTTTCGTTCACACTTCGCATCGGCTGCCGGCACTTCCTACAGACGTGACGGTCTCGCCTTCGCTCGCTCCTCTCTCCTCATGTGCAGATACAGGCAGACAGACAGCCGGACTCGGGGACAGGCGGGCGTGCGGTGCCGCCGGTGGCATGAGCGGAGCCGGAGCGGGGCACGGCTGCGGGCGGACATGCAGGAGCACACCCGGCACACACCGGGAGGCTCAGGGCAGGACAGGCGGCACCGGGCTTACACACGGCCGGGAGGAGTGCGAGCTGAAGCGAACAAACACATTGTAGGAGAGGAGGGGCGTGTGTTTCCTATTCATCCCGAGTGTTAAACTGCTTATGTAATAAACCCTGTTAACTCCTGCGGGACGGGCGAGCCGCAAAGGCCAGCTCCCGCAGCGGCTGGCATAAATTGATAGGCGCGAGGGTAAAGCAGGCTTAAACGGGAAAACGAACAGGAGCTGCTGCAAAAAGCATCAGTGAGTGATGCAGGCTCCCTGCAGGACGGCAGGGGCAGAAAGGAAGTTGTTTCAAAAGACCTGTAGTCTTTCCTTCCAGAAATAGAGATTGATACTCTTGCAAAGTTTAATTACTTCTCCAAAGCACTACTTCAGTATCTATACACACCTAATTCGCGTGAACCTTTTCCTTCTGTAGCATAAATATAGTGAGGGTCACAAACTGCAACAAACCAAAATCCAAGTTTTTTTTTCTTAAAGTTTGATCTACCTGTTCAACAAGGCTTTTATATAATCTTGTTAAATTTAGTTCCACAAAATCAAATATTTAAAAGAGAAATGACAGTGTTTCTTTCTCAAAAATGAATGGAAAACAAGTTCTGTCACTTTTCTACTCAGCTGTTTGAGGAAGGGGGAGAAGGGAAGTGGGAGCCAGGACCAGGGTGCTTTTTGTGTGCCTGTGAGCATATTTTGTGCAGAACACCATGAATCAAATCAGAGATTCTGTAGTGGGATTTCTTGAACCTCAGAATCATGAAGTCCGTGGCAACTGTATTCTCTTGGGAGAAGGAGCATCTATCAAAGAGAGACAGCATCTACCAAAGATGTCTCCTGCAATCCCTTGTCTTTGGTTATCTACAGCCTTAAATATGGGTGTCTATGGTTTTGAAACAAAGTATGATTTTAAAAACAGGTGCAAATCAAGGAAAGATTTGATTGCTATACAGGCTATTTGGCATGAAAACTGATGCTGTAGTGTGAGCTCAGCAAAGATGCAGATTTCTAGGTTGGGTGCACTCCTGTGCTTGCATCAGAATATGCTTTTGAGGGAATTTGGGTTGATGCCTGTGCTATTTTGTAGTACTCAAGCTTAGAGGCCATGGATGTATCGCCTTTGGGTCCAGGTGGAGATGAGGAACACTCTGATGGCTGGTTTCAAACAAGAGAAGTTTTTTTATCCCGACAGGTCTAACTGGGAAGTCAGTCATGCTGAAATGTCAAAGGTGATAATGTTTATTCCAACAGCTTCCAGTGACTGGAGAGGAGATTGCCTTGTAGGGAATACCATAAAGAGAAGAAATAGGGATAGAGTCTGATAGTCAGACTGTGTGCTGCTCTCACAGATCCAACCAAGGGTGTATTAAACACTCACTGCTCTTCAAACCTTACCCCAATTAAAAAATATTGGGTTTGTCCCTGTTGAATATTACCATAGAAACATAGAAAGGCTTAGGTTGGAAGGGATTGTTCCAACCCTGCTGCCATGGGCAGGGACACCTTCCACTATTACACTAGAGAACATCAGCACACCTCAGAATCATGAGGATTAGCCCCCTGAATGCCATGCATCAATGTAGCTGTGCCCAGCATTCCTCCTGTTTCAGAAATCCATTGTTGTAATTACTGTGCCACATCTTTGCTAATCAGTGGAGCTAGACCAGATTCAGTTGAGGGAGAATTCAGTCCACTGTCACAACATTTCTTCTGGAGTTACTTTCTTCTCTAAAAGAAAGCATGTCAAAATTTCACACATCCCTGTCCATTGTGCTCTGGTGATGGACAGCATATGCATTGCAGTCTGTCAGAAGCCAGAAAGCCTGAGAGAGACCAGCACTAAGGTCAAGGCAGGGGACATCTGGGATTCTCCCTAACATTCCCTGTAGCAACACTGCTGGTCATAGAGCCAAGGATTCATTCAGTAAAATCATTTCCACCACCTGGCATACATGATGTCATGGCAGCCTTGGTTTCTCAGTGTTAACCTGCATTTTAAGTTCTCTACCCAAAAAGAGCATATCAATATTTGCCACCATATCAGTGTACTGCAAGATTCCAGTTTGCCAAAGAAATCTAAAATATCACGGTGACAGATGCATGAGAGTGTGCATTACTGCATTTGTTCTATAGCAAGCAATTCCTGACTTCTGCATTCTTTTTCTGGAACTTCAGCTTCATGGGCTGGGAGAGCTGAGCACATCTAAGGACAGGAAGACGATAGGATTGTACACAAAGCCTGTAACTGTAACCTCATGAAAGAATGTCTTTAAATTTTTGAGAACAGATCTCTGGGTCATAATTTGAAACATTCTGTCCTATGCATACAGTAAAAAATGATCCTCTTTGTTCCTGGGAAATGCCAAAGAAGATGTTGACTAATGAGAAGAGCAGAAGAGGTAAAAATAGACACAGAAAACAGAAAGAAGGAGGGGGAAGAGTGTAAAGGGATCAAGCCAGGGAAAGGGCAGATGCAGAAGTGGTGATGAAAGGGGAGCAGAGAAAATAGAGATATAGAAGTACAACTAAATTACAATCACAGGCATCTTCATTTGGAGCTCTCTTTAGCAGTCCAAATGTCACAGCTATTTTGGACACGGAATGAAAACCATTTAGTCTAGAGAGGAAGGCACATACACTTCCTGTACACATGTGGCACTAGACTACCATTTATACATGTCTGGATGACAGCATTAGACATTTTGATCAATACCTACTCTGACTGAATCCTGGAAAGTTAAAACTTTACTGCAACACCCTGAATAACCTCTGCCAGTGCATGAGATAATCACTTAAAAACCTCAAAGTCCTTCGTGGAACACTGTCAGCAGTGAGGCTGTGACATCACCCGGTTTGCAGGCACTTGAGGCCACCATCCTACATAACAGCACTGATAAAGTTCTGCAGAAAACCACGACCTAGGTTTAAGGTCCACACAGACACATGCCTCTTGCTGAATGAAAGAGTGCCTGTGAAAAACCTTGGGCAGCAATCATCCCCTCTGCTTGTTATCTCACTTGATGTAGCATCATATTGTACCAAATACTTGTCCCCCAGACAAAACAGCTAAGAGTAGATAGCCCTAAGCAGCAAGGGTGCAAAGCAGTCAGTTTCACACCTAGGGCCAGGAGACTGCCTGCACCAGCCTTTTCTTCCTCTCTCCATGCCAGGAGAAGGGGTGGGGATCTCCAGAGCCCTGCATTTGGGGACTACTTGAGCCTCTGCTCACTGGAGACCCCACAACAGAGACTGCAACAGTGAACCAGGCAGTGGCAGCTCAAAGCACATTGCACAGATGTTAATGGCAAGGTTTGGTTCACAGCAGAAGAGGGCAAGAATTAGAAAGGCTCAGTTTTGGAGATTAAATAAATAGTGGATTTTTAAAGATCAGAGTGAGACCACTTTATGGGGCAGTTAGAGATGCTGAGGCTGCCCTCTCCCACACATGGTACAATTACATTCTGGGTCAGGACACTAAATTACATGTAGCTTTTTCTCTGACAGTTCCCTTATTTTGGCATTTGTTGCTGTTGGCTTTTTTCCCTTCACTTTATTAATCTTTCTTCTTCCTCCCACACCCACTCTCATCTTCTTCTTTTATCTCCCTCTTCCTCTTCCAGATTTCTTCTTTTTCTCTAAAAGGTGGCAGATGTACTCAATGGAGTATGTCCTTTCCCAGGCCTCCAGATCAACTTAGTGAGCAGTAGGCTGAATTTGGGACGTGGGAAAAGTCAATTTCAATCAACAGGGTTTCCACCTTTTGGCAATTCATTAAAGCAATGCACAATACATTATACTCCCCTCCCTCAGTATTTCCATGGACTGTGAGCTATTTTTATTGTCTTGATCCCAGGAACAAATATAAATAAATGTAGTACTTGGAACTCTAGAATACAACAACATGGGGAATCTGTACTCACTGCTAAGACAGCAGCTGAAACAGCAGAAGAAAATAGACATGGAGAAAGAAGGGAAAATCTAAATGAGGGAAAAGAAACCATGGAGAGTGAAAGGAAAAGCAAAACAGTAGCACAGAGGTTTCTGTTTCTCTCCTCACAGGATAGGAAACATCAGACCAGTAGTGACCACTTGGAAGACAGCCTATATCTGTCATTTTGAGGAAGCCATCCTAAATCTGCAGCATGTGCTCATTCTCACACCCTCAGCTTTTCCTCCCACTGCCAAGGTGCAGAAGGTGGGGGTCACATGGGGTTTAAGTGGCAACAACCCCTGGGGCTCCCCCAGCCTCACTGCCTCTGCAGCCACCAGGTCTCCTCCCTGACACTCCACACCTTTCCTTGCATAGGCTCTTTCTTGGGGTGAAGCCGTCTCTGCTCAAGGCAAAGGAGATCCTGCTGGGCCTGGGCTTTATTACCCAAACCCAGGGCTGTTTCGCTCCCATGGTGGTTGCATACCACCCGTCTTTGCCTGTTGGAGAATGTCAGGTACCACACATTTGGGTACTTGCAGATGATAGTCTGACCCTCAGCTTACTGAGGGAAAGCAGCAGAAATGTGTCTCTGCACACAGGTGTGGGAACACCTGCTTGCCAGGATTTCAGCTCAGGATCTGAGACAGGCTCAGGAACCGAAAGGACTCATCAGTTTCCTCAAGGCCAGCTAAAGGAAAGGCAGCCAGCAGAAAAAGGATTCCTACATACTCATTTTCACAGTCTATATGTGGCTTCCCTCATGATTTTTCTTTTCACCCGATCATCCTGGAGGCCAGTGAAGAGGTTACACCAGGCTCTACCTTCCTGTTCAGATAAATATGCCATCATTCCACAGCATGTTTATCAGAATCCTTGCTAATGACTCAGAATTAGCAAACATTTCAGCCATGAGATAAGACAAGCCAAGTTCACCAGAGGATATTTTACACAATGGAACAAACAAGGTATATTTCCAGGGATGAGTGTAAAGGCTAAATAAAGTGAAAATGTTCCCTCTCATGTTATCAGACAGGTGTAAATCACAAGGTTGCTTCCTCTCTCAGCTGCACATGCCTCAAGTTCTGCTTGGAAAGTCAGAAGAAATACATCAGTTCTGTTTGTGATTTCCTCATTGCTGCATATCCCTCCCCTATGACTCAGTTTCCACTAAGCTTGGAAGCCAGCATTTCTAAATACTAATACAAGGACTTTGCTTTAGTTTCTAGATCTATTTTATGAGAATAAAGATAAAACTTTTAAATTCTATCAATAATGGTGTCAATGCAATGAAGAGTTCTGAGAGTGCCCCTCTCTAGCTATATACCTCCCTAGCTATTTCTGAAGGGGAAATTCCATTAAAACAAAAAAAGGAGAAAAAATATTCCCAACAAGCCTTTTTTTTTTTTTTTTTTTTTTTT
>VXBB01016717.1:273623-305000 GCA_013399915.1 Illadopsis cleaveri
TTTCTTTTCCCTTTCTATTGCATTTTTTTGGCTGGGAACTCTCAGGAATGTAAAAGACCATTAAGGTGGCCAGCGTAACAAAAATGCCAGCATTCATATGTATGAGAAGAAAGTAACAGAGAAATTCCCCTAGACCACTACTGCCATATTATGGGCAGCTTTGGGTAAAAACAGTATAATCTGATGTAGAAGAGAATTCAGGCTCAAAATATCCCATGAGCCTTAACATTTAGTTAATCAAAGTCCACATGGGAGAATAAATATACATTTCATATTTATGTAAAAAATTATCTAATCTCAACTGATTTCTTGTTTCTGTCTTTTCAAGACAATAGCAAATTATTTTTAATGTCACAGAAAAAGAACTGAGAAACAGCTCTGCAGAAACTAAAAAAAGCTGCAGGACCAGGGTGAGTTCAGAGCAGCAGCAGAGACCCAGCACACTCCAAATGGACCAGCAGAAGTTCAAGTCATCCTGGAAGGATGGATGGGAACTGGTAATTTCTCAGTGCATTTCTCTATTCTCTCTGTCGTTGTTTTTGGAAACCCTTGGTGGTTACAACCTATTTATAGTTCACTCTGTTTTTGTAGTTTATCTCCGCTATAACGTGGTGTCCTTTGTCCTGACTGCATAATACCAGCCCAAAGGAATTCTTCACAGTTGGGTTCTCACCTCCTGCTTTATTGGCATGCTTTATTAATAGGAAGAGGGACCAGACTACTCTCATCAGGCCGCCTAGCTGGATGAACATGCTCTCTGTTCATGATCCAGCTCTTAGCACACTACTTAAAATGGACATTTTTGGGTATGTGGTCACACACCACAGGGTACTTCAGTTACTCAGTTGTTTTAACATTTATTTGATTTTAAATGTCAGTGTATTTATTACACAGGATTTATTATATTTTCCCCTCCCTAGCGAATGTTCCTGAGTGTATCTGAGTGTATTTAGGAAAAAAACATAAAGATGTAAATATCTAATGTGGAGGCGCAAAGCAAGAATGGTTCAACGAATTCAAAAATGAAGAAATTGTTTACATTGGTCTAAGATTCCCCAAATCCTGAGATGAACTGAAACAAAAACTGCTCAAGCTGAGTGTGTCTGAAAAGGGTGCAGCAGTTGTATCCATTTTCCCATGCAGTGACTGGATGGAAAGTGTAACACCTGCATCATGGGGAGCTGGCCCAGGTAAAATAATGTAGGTGGCAAAGGAAGTCTCTGAGATGAATTCCATATTTCTAGGCTGAGCTTTCAGTCACCAAACCCAGGCCTTGACAGAGGACCCTGTGTGAGGGGAGTGCAGTGACCGGAAAACTTGGAGAGATGGTCCCTGGCAGTGTCACCACAATGCAGCAGGCATGAAGTCCTGGGCACCAGGAACTGGAAGGCATGGTCTGCAAAAGACTATTCTTCCTGCTGGAAGGTTGCTCCCACTGGCAGCTGGTATCAGCAGGAATGGAATCCTTCACTCAGTCCTTGCAGACATGGAGTAGCCAAGAGCTGAGGCTGGTGGATGATGAAGGGACATTATCAGCCACAGACAAGGGACAGCACAGCTGCTCACCCAGCTCTGTGCTGGCCAGCTGCAGTGGAAAGAGAAAAGTGGGAGGTCTTGCAAAGTCTGGGATGGTGCCATTTGCTGCCAGGGTGGGTAGCATTCCTTGGGTGCAGGCCCACCATCCATCTTTCAGGGGAGCCAGTGTTTCCAGTCCCACATATCTACTCCTCTGCACCGAGATGAGGAGATGGGGAATGGACCAATTTCAGTAAACAAGAAATTCCTGGACTAACTGCCAGCTCCTTGAAACTTAGATTTAGGAGACTGATTCAGAGATGAACTTTATGAAAATATTATTTAGAGGATTAGTTCATATGGTATTTTTAGCAAAATCATAGCTGATGAAAAACAAAAAGGATTTACTTGTGGTTTGTTTAATAAATGAAAAGAGGAATGTTACCATATAATTTCCATATATGTATCAGTACAGCAGCTGGCACCCTCCTGATCCCTCAAATTACTGTCCTCCTCCGGTCCTGTGTTACAGCAGCAAACTGCTCCTGGGCCAGTGGAGACATTTCTGTTCCTGCACAGCAAGCAGGCACCAGCATGGACCTCATCCTCTCCTCATCACAGCAGGAATGCAGATCTCACCTGTAGACCTCAGTGCAGGGCTACAGATCTTTCCATGGGGTGAGGGGGAGCAGAGCATATCCCAGCACAGAGTGGCAGAGCAGGGATGCAGGGTGATACATATGTTGGAGCAGTTTGTGCAGCTGAGGAAGGCTGTCTGTCACACATCTCATGCTTGGCAGGTCCTGGCTGTCACTCTCCCAGCCTTCATCCCAGCATGGGGGAGGTTTAAAGACAACTTCACCAACCTCCTTCCACTTCAAAATCATTCTTCTTCCTTCCTTTCACCAGCATGATGAAAATGGCAATTTATACTAAAGTACCAGGAATGCCTCATTCACATTCCTCCTGGTAACAGCTTTTGCTCAGACAGGTTACACTGCTAAGCAATTTGTCAGCTTTCAACAAGGAAGACCCTTGTTTATCTTCTGGAAATCTAAGGTGTTCCCAGCCAATCCTTCAGTGACTTTTCTATATCCAGGGAAGTTTCTCTCTTGGTTTTCCCATCACATAATATTTTGTTCTTATATTATTCTTCTTCAATTTTTCTTCCTCTGAGAATGAGCCTGTCAGGAAAGTCCTGTTTGCTCTGGACAAATCCAGAAACTTGAAAACCTCTGTGTACAATATGAGAAATCACTCCTCCCATTGCTCTCCTGTTCTATAAAGCCAACAATCCAGGAGGAAACCAACCTCTTTGACCAATATAAGGAGGCTCAGGTCTTGCAACCATAGTCCTTGCTGTGATCCCTGGTAGTCCATACTGTGCTAAGATTTTCCAGAGATTCATTGGCTGAGGCTCTGTCCAGACTTCTGTGTACAGAGACTGCAGAATTTTTCCAAGAGAGGATTAAAGCACATTCTTAAGGAGCATGTTTTAAGAGGCAACGGGCACAAGGTGAACTACAGCATGTTCCCTTTGAGCACCAAGTTATATCTTCCTAGCATGAGGGTGACTGAGCACTGGAACAAGTGACCCAGAGAGGTTGTGGAGTCTCCATCCTTGGAGATACTCAAAAGCCATCTGGGAATCATCCTGGGCAACCTATTCTAAGGTGGCCCTGCTTGAGCAGGTGGGGCTGGAGCAGGTGATCTTCAGAAGTGCCTTTCAATCTCAACCAATCTGTGATGATTCTGTGTTTCTTTTTCCTTGCAAAGCTCCAAACAACAGAAGTCTATTTTACCTGTGCTAAGCCATTACCCTGGAAAGGCAAGCTGGGTTTCTCTGAGTTCACTTCTGCTCTTATGCTTTTATCAGGAAATACTCTCTGTGTGCAAAAAAAAGTACAGGACTGCCAAATGGCAGGAGGGGACTAAGGAGGTCACAGAAGTGAGGGGAAGCACAATTGCTCATCCAGTGGCTGTCACTTTCAAGTATAGATAAATAATTTTGAAACTCAGCACTATTGACTCTTACAGCAGAATTAATACTGCCACTACCTCCATATATCATCTACAGGGATGTGGCATTCCTGCACCCTCTCATTCAGCCTCTGTCTCTGATCACTCCTGGTGCCTGCCTAGAAAACCTTGGCTCATTCCTTTGGAGCTTCTGAAAATTTTCAGACAGGTTTCAGCTTTTCACTTGCTATGCAGAAGTTTCATTTAGCAGATCTAGGGCTATTAAGAATATTTTTTCATAGATTTCACTGTTCCTGGGAACTCCAAGAAAACCACAGTGCAAACTGAAGTTTAAACAAAGTTGTTGCATGCTATCATATGACTTCCTTGAAAGCTTTCCTCTTAACCATTGCTACCTTTAATTATCTCAGAGCACACATAGGTGTTATAGGATGTTCTTGATAAGGTCAGAGTTTGGGAGTCTGCAGTGTATTTCTCCCTGCTTAGTAGCTGTCAGACTTATTTTGCACTGGGCATAGCTGTGATCAGCCCAGCAGAGCACCTGTGTGTGAACTACCACAAAGTACATCCACCCTAGGAATGGAGTCTCTGCTGAGCTCTACCCTCCCAAACTCACTGAAACTCCTGCTGGCTATTGTCTTTGATGGCTGTATTTCTATCTGTTACTCCCTTTGGCCTGTGACATTCAAGAAAACAGGAAGTGAAGCCACACATATCCCACACACCAGAAGTGCCTGATGCACAGGAGTGTCCATGCACCACCAGCAGCAATGTCAGGCAGAGAGTCTCTGGTCAGTGTGGCTGTAAGCCTTCTAGTGCTGGGTAAAATGATGCATAAACGTGCTCAGCTGATTCTGGTTTAGCCAGAAACTATTGAAGGGACATAATAGTATCTGGGCCAGCTGAGATCCCTCTCTATCTGCACGTTGGGTTCGACCTGTCATGCTGGGGTTGGCTTTAAAACTGATGTAAAAGCAGAGCTGGCATAGATCCTATGTCACATGCACTCATTCAACTGAAACGTGAGTTGGGCTCCAGGCCAGTTTTGAATGCTGTCTGAACTGGGAACCAGCACTGGTGTCACTGGTATGGGACAATTCTTCTGCAGATTGCAGAGGAAGCACACCCTGAAATTAGGAGGGAAAGCTGAGATCACAGTATCTTCTGCTCTAACCAAGGGGCAGATGCAGTTAAATATTAACATTGCTGTGATATAGCTAATGACCTGGCCCAGCAGTGTTACACACATCCTGTGTTTTGTAAGTGTATTATATGCATTTTTTACATACTTTGTTTTACTTGTATTACATACAAGTTTTACATACTTTGTTGCACGTATGTCTAAGAATAGACGTTCACCTGGGTGGGCTCCACAGGTGTGACTAACCACCCTGCCTATCTACTTTCAACTTTAGGGACTCAGAGAGACAAGGTAATGACAATTTAGACTCACAATTTCCTAGTACACTCATAGTCCACTTACTCTTGTATTGATGGGAGCAGCCCAGTAATTCAGAAGTTTTCAGTAATCTCTTGTACTGAATGGGCAGCTCGTTCCATAGGAGAGTCAGTTTTACAAGGTCACTCAGTCCAAAATACCTCCCTTGAGAGCAGCCTGTGCTGCTGTAAAACTGTGTAAAACTGCCTGTTCTGCTGGCTCTGCAGGCTCAGTCTGGGGAAAGCAGAGTGAGCCCAGTGCTGTGGGCATGGCTGGCCTTGAAGGTCACAGGGAGCCTGTTTGGCCATTGCCTGCAGACCCCCCATGCACACACACTGCCCCCAGGCACACATACACAGGGACATGCTGCTGTTCCACTGTGGCTCCTCCTGTGAATGCTGCCTACACTTTCTCCTTGGTTCTGTCTTGATCTGAGTAACAGGCTGAGCTTCAACTTGCTCAAATTCATGCCTTGGTTTCAGTCCACTGAGAATGGCTCTTCCACAGGAAGTTCCCCTGTGCCTCCACTTAGCCAGTTCCTCCCAAGTCAAAAGTGGACCTGCTCTGGCTCAGCAGTGTCCCCGTGCTGGGTTCATCTTTCATCCGTACAAAGTGCCAAGTTCAATGATCTCATTCCACCCACTCCCTTAGCTGTAAAGTGGCTTAGTTTTCTCATGGATATTTCACTTCAAAAGATGTTCATTGAAGAGCTGGCTAACCCTATGGTGCTCAAGGATCGCATCTCACTGATGTACGTGGGCAGCTTCTTCTCACCTTCCACTGCTCCAAACAGGGTGTCTGGTGGTGACTATCACTGTCTTATTACTTCTTCCACTACTAATGTCTGCCCACTGCCTCATTTCTTACCCTGGAGGCCATTGTGAAGGTGCTTATTGCAGCAGGGAGGGAAGCACCAAAGCCCATTGGGCAGCACAGACATGCAATTAGCATGAGAAGACTCAGAAAACATTACTTTCTATTTCTTATTCCATGTGGCATGTGTTTGGATTCAAACTTGCCTGCTAGCTAATGTCCTTATGCTTGACTCCCCCACCTCCCTGACCAGCCTCTTTCAGTGTACTTCTAGCTAGTCCCACTGAAATTTCAGCAGTCCTGGGGCTAGAGTGAAGCAGGGCTGTCTGCATTCAGGATGGGTTGGTAGAGTTAGTCCGAATTCTCTACCAGAGGTTGAACGTTGGGTCTCTATGTTGCCTTTGGACTACTGACGCCTTCCTGCCATTGCTCCTTGATGGTTTTCTTTACCCTTGAAGACCCTGAAAAACTATGTTTATTGTGTTTGTAATTACCTCACTTGTAGCTGCAAATGGATTTGTGTCATCAGTATATTTCATTATTGCTCAGGGTGTAGACAGATGCTCAAATATTCACGAAACCAAATTGCAAGATATCAAAATGCAAACATTTACAACATAGGGTAAGAAATGGAAATAAAAGTTGAGCGCAAGAACTCTTAGCTTGACCTGAAGGGAAGACTTTGGAGCACCTGCCATGACAAGTAGTGTTGGATACCTCTTCCTCTACTGGGGCAGCACATCACTTCCAATCATCTTGGATGTCAGAGACATCAGGCTTGAACACAAAATCTTACAGACCAATGTGCCATTTCTGAGCTGCAAAAGGACTGTTTTTTAAAGCAATTTGAGCAGAAGAAATAGCTTCACTTCCTGCTGAGCAGAAAGCTCTTTTAGAAACATAAATGTCCAGTCTAATAACAATTGTGTAAACAAACACTGATGAACTGCATCACAGCTGTGTGCTTATAACACTTAACTGCCCAAAGATTCAAGCTTGCAAAATATATTTGAACTCCTTTTGCATTTGGAAAAAAAATATTCAAACCCAGAGTCAAGAAGCCTTTCTTTAAATCTGTTGCTTAATTTGGGTTGATCCCCAATTACGATTTTCCTCGGTCAGTATTAACTGCTTTGGTGCTCTTTTGAATAAGTGTTTTGTGTTTGATTCCAAGCTTTCTGTCATTTAAAGATCAGTTTATGGTGCCAGGATATACAGGTGTGTTTACTTATTTCACAGAAGTGCTAGAATTATGATTTAGCTGAGGACTATATGGAAAATCCAAGAATATTGTTCATAATGACTCTGAAGTTGAAGTCTTCTGGCATGGTGTAGTTGGGGGAATTCTGTCATTGCCTTCCTCTCATTAGACCACATTCACACCAGTGATCCTGACAGTTGTATGGTGATATGCAAGGAGCAAGGCTGTCAGAAATTCAAAAAAATCAGTTCTCGTACTTATACCATCTCTCGTAGTTATACCACCTTTCATTCTGTTAGGGCTGGGTTTAGACAACCCAGTCTTCTGGTTAATGGCATTTTACTGCCTCAAGGATCAAACAGGTTTTCTGAAGGGGCTGGGCCAAAAACAGAGGTGGCAGGAGGAGTCAAAAGGGACTGTCACAGATTGAGACAGGGCAGGGAGGTGAGTTAGGGAACTTTGATGGGGAGCAACTGGTCTCAAAGGACAAGAGCAGTCTCTCCTCATGCCCCTCTGTTCCTGTCCATCTTCCCATGGCCAGGACACCTTGCTCCAGAGCAGTCTTGTCTGATGAGACAGAGGGTCACCATCTTCTTCTGACAGCCACCTACCCCTCAGAGAAACCCCCTTTCCCCCCCTCCCAGTGGGGCACCTCTGCATAGCTGCCATTCCCACTGCGGAGGTGGAGAAAGGCATGGGCTGGGACAGAGCCCCAGAAAGCAGGGATCTGGAACCCCCTGATGATGGAAACAGTTATAAGATGTGCTGCTCCCTTGTCACCTTCACTCCTCCTAGGCTGCTCAGAGCAGCAGCACTGGGAGCAGAGACCTGCAGAGGTGGGAACAGGACACCCCTGCTCTGACCCCTGCAGGACAGCCTCAACTCCTGCCACCACTCTTGGTACTACTCTGAGCCCGGTGAGGTGCCAGGGATGGCCCCATGCCTCACCTCGTGCTGTGCAGCTGTCATACCCTGTCGGAGCACAGCAGCAAGTACGTGATTGATATGTGTAATCTAGGAACTTATTAAGCAATCATACGCCCAAGACCTTGCTGCAAAATTAAATGCTTGTAATTAATTACGTTTTTAAGTCTTGGAACAGGGCCAGTTCCAAACTGCAAACCTGCTTGCTACTTGCTGGTTTGCTTTCTCCTATTTTTGTTTTTCTTTCTTTCCTTTTGAATTCACAAGCTTTCTTTGAGCTGTGCGTCACATGGCACCTACTTAACTTGCCTCTTCCTTCTTATCCAGTCATGAAGCAGCTCCCACTCCTGCAGAGCTGGTGGTCCAAAAAAAGCTTCTACACATGAGACAGAAGGAGTCAATGTGCTTAAACCAACTCAGGAGTGACCATGTCCAGGCTGAGAACAGTGAAATAGGCACCACCTCAGCCCCTGAGAGGTAGCTTTGGGTGCAGTTACCCAGTATGTCATGACAGCAAAGCCTACCTTCACCACCAGCAGAAATGTGCATTATGATGCAGCCTCAGTCCTCAGTTCACCCCAGCCTTGGTTGTTTATCAAGTCCTCTGAGCAGGATCCTGCCTTGTAATACCCATACTGTTTGCACTGCTTGTCTCAGGTAGGTCCTGCTACCTTTGCAGCAAGTATCAGCAGGTCAACTATGCAAAAGAAATAACAAACCTTGGGCTTAGACTGCAAGCCCTTTGGGGATGGGGGCTGTTCTTTGCAGTCACACTGGGCTGTTCAACAGGAAGTTGAAGCCCTAGGAGCCATGGGCTTCCCAGTCCAGATGGCTGTGGTGTCAAGCTGGGTAGAGACACAGGGATAACCATGGATGGTGTGTGCTGCACCTGTGTTGTAACATCCCAGAGCTGGGAAGGCTGGTCTGCCCAGCTCCATCCTTCACTCTGCTGATAGATGTAGTTACCCCTTCCAGACAGCTCTTGGAGGAGTTTTGTGAAATGGATGGGTGGGTGGGCTCAGGAAAATTCTCTGATCAACGTTTTAAAAAACCGGTGTGTTTTTCCTGAAGTGCCTAGCACACCCTCCAGGCTCTGTGCCAGGAGTTACAGGGCTGCCTGGACTCCTTTGCTCACTTTGGTAACCTGTTATCACTGCACCCTTTGATAAGAGCGGCTCTACAAACCCCAAGCACACGGTGGGGTGACCTTGCCATCTCCTTGCGAAGTCAGAACAAAGCAACAGGACCCTACAGGCCACGGCAGAGGTTCGCAACAAGCCAAGCTGCCCCAGGACAAATTCCCTCTCCCTGGGCAGCATAATCATCCTTATCCTGGCCCAAAGAGTCTCACACAGCACTCCAGCAGCCCATGAGGCCAAATGCCAGTGGTACAGCAGCTCAGCATGCTCCTGGTCTTGGCAAAAGCCATGCCACCTCATGACTGCAGAAATGAAACCTTCAGAGGACAAACTACATGAACACGTTGTGCTGTGCCATAGCAAAGGCTAAGGAGTAAAACTGCACTGAGCTGTCTTTGTCACCAAGGGAGATATTCCTGGGTTGCACAATACCAAGTGGTAATTAATGTGCAAGGAAGAAATTAGCTCAAGCTGTAACTTTTGGATCTAGATGCAAATGATCTTAAACTGGAGGGTTTTGCCAAATATAGTGCAATTATCATCTAAGAAAAATGTGTTAGTAGTATGTGAGCCAACCATAAAGTACACTTTGTTTCTCTCAGTTGTAAAATAAGTTCTCATGGTGCAAATAAATACCAAGTGCAAACATGAGCCTTTTGAAGTAGCTTGAACAGCCTAAAATCAAGGTGCATGGGCTCCCTCTACAGTCAGTTGTTCGACTTCTAGCTCTCAGTGCTGACCAGCAGAGCTGAGATCCCATGACCCAAGCTCCAGGTGCTATTTGCTGCTCTGGGTGCACAGATCTGCCATTAAGCACCACTGTAGGCTCCTGCTTCACGTGTGGATATATATATCCAGAGAAAACTAGGTGCTACATGTTTAGCTTTTGCATGGCTGACATTAGCCCGGGTGAAACCTTACCAAAGACAGATGGTTTTTCCTTCACCACAGGGGCATGCTGCTTCTTCCCACTTCTTTCCATCTTCCTTCTCCCAGCAGACTGAGCCATGTGATCCTGTGCCTTCCTTTGTGCTGAATTTTCCTCATCCCTTCACTGAGCCCCTACACCTACTACTGCAGATGGATTGGCCTCTGTCTGCTTAGCAAGTTGACTCAATTTATGGTATACAGGACCAACAAGTGCCACAACAAGCTGTAGGAAAGTGGATGGGGCCTTTGCACCAAGAAACCAGACTGGCTCAGCCTGACTGAAGTGCCTGCACCCCAATGCACAGGCAGTGCATCTCAGTGGGTGCATGATTTGCTGTTTGCATGGATGTTTCCACTGATTCTCCAATCTCATTCCTCTGAATCCTGAGCATGTCCTGCTCAGATACATAGTAGCATGTGACTGCGACAGACAGCATGCTCAAAGCTCCCTGTTATAAGTCTATGTTCTTGATATAGTCACAGGAAACAGAGCTATGATAGGATCCAAATACACAAGTAAGTACTGAACCAAAATCATCACCAAGTGGCAAGGATAAAAGAATGACTCACTAGAAGGGAATCAATGTAGAAAGGTTACTCATGCAAGAAGGTTTGTAGGACAACACATGAGCATGCTCCTTGGGGGAAAATCTGAATGGGAAAGTCTCTCTAAGGCACCTCTAACTGGTTTACTGTTTCAGCCTAAATTTTCAAAGATCTGAAAACCAGTTTCTCTGAAAAGCTAACCTGCTGGATCTCTCTGCCTCAGGTTCTCAGTCTTCATGAGTGATTTCATGAGAAGATGCTTTCAGATCTTTGAACTGGGGCTATTGTTTGGCAGCCAACAGCTATGTATACAATCATTATCAGTATGCCTTTCATCTGTGATTTTTTTACAGGAGTGTGGTGAGCTTGGCTTTGTTCACATTTCACCTACCCTTTGAGCCTACATCTAAAGCTCAGGAAGGTCAGAGTACAGGAACATTTGCCCCAGCTTTTGAAAGGTGACTTGTTTTAAAGCAGTCGTGGTAATGCTTCACTACTGCAGACTGAGGGGATTACTGATTATACCCAGCAAACCTGTCACACTTGACAGTGTTTCATGAACCTGCCACTGCAGAGTGATATGGGTCTTCTGTCAGGGGCACAGATGCCCTCTGCTAACAGAGCTGCTCTGGCATTCTTCTCTTTTCTCAACTGGCTGAATTACCTGCCATGGGCTGATTGATGCTGTGCTACATCTGTGCTAATAAATGGGAAGGCTGGAGGCAATGGCTCACCTTTGTATACACCATCCCCAGTCAGGGTGATCTTTTCCCTCCTGACTACCAGAGACAGCCTGCCTGACATCAGCTCCCCAGACCTGCCTGGGTGTTGTCAGATGCTAACAGGAATCAGGCAAAACAGCACTGGGGAGGGTGGTAAAGATGAAGCACTGTGGCTGTGAGACAGTGCTTGAGCCCATGAGCAGTCATGTTTAGTTTCTCAGTACAGATGTTACCCTGGCAAGCTCTCATGCTGCCTCCATTCACATGCACTCAGATCCACCAGCAGAACTGCACTCATGCCTGCTCTGTCCCCAGCAAAGTGGAAAAAAAAACATGCTAAAAACATCTTAAAGACACCATACTCAGGGATATCCAGGTGACAAGACTCACCTGCCTTTATATTGGTGGGATAGACCACTCAGTTCCCCAAAGGCTGGTGAGACCATACACAGGAGAGAGTCTGGCCAGGATTATTCAAGGGCAGCTTGAATGACATTAGCCAAAACCTCTGGACATCCTGCAATATGTAAAGCTACTCATGGTCACTCCCACTGTAGGACAACACTTTGCATCCTGGCGATTAAACAGAATACTCAAGTGATAGTGAAGGTTTTCCAGAAGAAATAACATTAATCATGATCAGAGATACAATCTTCTGCCAGCATAACTGGCATGTCAGTGCCACACTGGCAGCTCTCTTCTTGTTTTCTGCAGCATGAAACTATAGTAGGCAGAATCAGGAAAGGGAGTAAAGAAGATTTCTAGAGTTTATCCACTTCTTGTTGCACTTAATTCAGTCTTGGCTGGGGCAGGTTTTTAGCTGTTAACCACTGCATCAAATACGTGCACTGCTGAGTAGTCTGTGTGCAGGAGGGTGCAAGGTTTAAAAGCTGCTGGTACAGTGAGCTCCTTAAACATTAACAGGAGGAATAATCCCTTCTCTGCTTCTAATGAAACCAGACTGAACAGAGATAGGTGAACTCTTCAGTTGTGCACAGTCAAAGGGCTGGTCTTATCTTTGCTGCAAAAGATGTTTATTGCAAAGGAGCAGTCCTGTTTGTGATTCATGACATTTCCTGGGAATGCTGGCCATTGTAACTGAAGAGTGCTTGTTTTTAATAGCTCTTTTAAATATTATATTACTTGTCACCTCTGTTTTCCTCATTATCTAATTTTGTGCTTCATAAAACTCAGAGAGGTCACGGAGTGCTCCTCAGGGGAAAACTAACCCAGGGACAGCAGCCTGCTCAGAGGTTCCCTTCAGGTGCACTAACCAAGCTACAGAATCTTTGTCTGGCTTAGAAAGATTTGCAGATGATGGAAAGATGGCAGAAATTTTACAAGCAGATATTGTTGCCCATAGAGGTTTTTTGTCCAAATCCACACTTTTGATGTTCAGCTGCACTGAACCTCTTCCAGGCGTCCATCATTGGAGGAAATGGGGAACAATATGAAAAGATGTTATGCAATCATGGCCATGGGAACATGACATTAATCACCCACTCAAGTAAAGAAGGCTGAGATTGTCTCCATTGCTTAATCACACATTTACATATTAGCATTGTCTAATAAATTCTCATTAAATAGCTGCAAACTCTTTGTGAGTTTGCAGCAGCCTCTACCCTCTGCATCCCCAGGATGCAGGGCAGGGCAGGGCAGGAGGCAGGGGGCAGGATGGGCATGGAAGGGCTGGTGACAAATCTCAGGGCCACTCACAGTTCCCTGAATGTGTGTCAGCTGCATGTGAACCCCTGCAATTTCAGTTTAGTTATCCTTTGACTCAGAGGCCCCAACTCATACTGCAGTGGTTGGTCTGCTTCCCATTTGAGGCATAACACTATTCTTTAGCACTAAGTAGCTAAAAGAAATCAGCCCTGTTGTGATTTTTCTGTGTTGCTTTCTCCTATTCCCTCAAAAGAGCATACAAGCAGCCATCTATGTCTATTATAAATTTAAATTCTCCAGTTGCATATGTACATGAGGAAAAGGATCATATTGCTTTAATAGTATTTCTGAAAATACTGTACAGAGTAATTACCACCTGCCCCATACTGTGCACTGGCAGATTCTCAATGACAGACTGAAACGGCCATAAGCTGAGACTCCAGATCTTGCACCTCAAGTGTGTCACATATAAAACAAATTAAGAACAGAAACCAAAAAGAAGAGCCGCAGTGTGTTTAGAAACAGCATTTGAGAAACAAAGGTTGAGATGCGTGACTTGACAATTGACAAAGTTAACTAATTATATGTCTGTGAGTTTAAAGCAAACATCTCAGCTCCTATTTAAATGTCCAGTGAAAGCCAAAGCCCTGGAAAGGAGCTGAGTTAGATACTTTCATGATTTGTGACACACAAAGATGCCAAACCTGGATGACATTTTAGGGCAGATCGAAGAATTTGACTTCTTTCAGAAGAAAGCCTTCTTTGTCTTATGCCTGCTTTCTCCTACTTTTTCTCCCATTTATGCGGGGATTTTTTCCCTGGGATTCACCCCTGAGCATCGCTGCTCCAGCCCCGGGGTGGCTGAGCTGAGCCAGCGCTGTGGCTGGAGCCTGGAGGAGCAGCTGAATCACACAGTTCCCGAGTGGGATGGCCACGGGGCCAGCTTCAGCAGCCGCTGCAGGAGGTACGAGGTGGACTGGAACACAACAGGCATCAGCTGCACTGACCCCCTCGGCAGCCTGGTGGGCAGTGGGAGCGCCGTCCCGCTCGGGCCCTGCCGGGATGGCTGGGTCTACGACTCCCCAGGGAGCTCCGTCGTGATAGAGGTACGGCATAGCTTGTCCAGAAAAATCACTCCTGTCTGCACAGGTTGAAAATAGAATATGCTGGATTAATAAAGTGTGCTTTTGGTGTACAGTCTGACTGCTAATAAACACTCAATATCAGAACCTGCTAGCACTTAGGGCAAAAATTCGTGTACATAAACAAGGGGAAATGATTCCTTTTCCCGGCAGCATAATACTGCAACCTTGTAATCAATGGCTATTCTCATAGTTATTATTCCCATCACCAAACTGAGGGTAGCACCCCATAGCCCAAACAGAGGAACTGCACTTTTGGGTGATAATCCACATACTCATCTACAACGAACAAGAAGCAGAGGATAGGGCTACAGTTCTCACATAATTCTTTAGCAACAGCAGTACTCCTTCATCTCAGTTTACAGTATATAAACCAGATAATCTAAAATATGAAAACCAATGCAAACCAGTACTAATTTTCTTAAAGCCATGCAGAAACCTGAAGTATAGGAATGACCTCCAAACAAATCTCTTCTACTTCCCCTCCACTGCCAGATCTGTATGAGCTACAACTAAACTGTGCCTAGCAGGTGTTTGTGTAACTTGATCTTCAAAAAGTGCATTGCTGGATACTTCACAGCTTCCGTAGGCAGGGCATTCATATTTTCTTGCTTCATTATCGTCACTGTTACAAAGCAAGTCCATCTCATTTTCCCTGGGGACAGATGAGCTGGGGCAGAAAGGAGCACTCTAGCTGTCCTCCACACCAGCAAAGCTGAGCTGAGCTGTTTGGTATGGCCCCAGCAAACTCATCTGGGTTAGAAGAAGATTAAATAAACAGCCAAACACATTCATGCTTCTTTCTGGGCTGAAGGCTAATTACACTTGAGTGTAATATTTCCAGCTGTAGAGAAGTTATTACCAATATGCCCTCCTCCCTTTGTTGGGTGTGTCCTGGCAACCTGTTAATTGTAAATCAAAAGCAAGTTCCCAAGTACTCATTCCCTTCAGAGAAAAGCCAGCAAATCCTGGGCCTTTTGCCAGTCCTAGTAAGGTAAGGGACACCCAAGCTCCTGGCTCCACCCCAGCAGGGCTCATGGTAGCACCTCAATCTCTCTCACCTGGCACTGCTTTTTCAGCAAGGAAATACATGGTTTGAGACAGGTCTTGGCATCTGGGAAGGAGATGATGCTCCAAGTGTCCTCCAAATTTCAAGCAGATGGGTGATTGCAAGAGGATGAGATTTTTCTGGACTTTTTCATTTGTTCTGTCAGAGTTTTCCTCTCTTTCTCACTCTCCTTATATGTCATTATGCAACCATTTTCCCACATGTAACTATCACAAGGTTGGGGAAAATCCAAACAGGATGTATTGCAGATGTCAGCTTCAGAGGATAGAGGGTTCCTTTCCCTCTGTTTTCTAGTTGATGCCATTGGTTTCCTCCCTTCTCAAACAGCCGTGGTTTGTGGGCAATGCCCCTGAGCTTCTAAATGTGTTTGCCCTTACAGTTTAATCTGGTGTGTGAGGACTCCTGGAAGCTGGACCTCTTCCAGTGGTGTGTGAATGCTGGGATTTTAATTGGCTCCATGAGCATTGGCCTCATAGCAGACAGGTGGGTGCTGTGTAGACAGGTGTGAGATGAACTCTTTCCTCTGGCTATTTGCTTTCTGATGTTGTTGAACAATATTCACAATTCAGAACGAAAATAAATGCAACCAAAACCTGATTGAAAAGGTCTGTGTGTCACTTAAAAGGAAGATGGGTGGTGGTTTCTAAGGTCCTACTTTCAAAGGCTGTTGTGACCCAAGACTGCACAAAAATGCCAAGGTATCACTCCACCTTTTACAACCCTGTGGAATTCACACAAGTGAAGAGACTTTGTTTTCTCTCACAGGTGCAAACTTGCAATGCAAGCTCTGGGTCCAAGATGAAATTTCAACTCTTGCACCAAGAACTCTTTGCTCATCTTTGTGATAAATTTGTTTCAGATTAATTTTAACAGTATCCAGATGGCCATAAATCAGTTTCAAAATAGTTTCAAAATCGGTTTCTCAGATACAGGAATGGAAGCAGTTGTTTCTTCCTAAATTTTATTTGTTCCTCCTTTTTCTCAGCTGAGTCTGTATTTAGCCAGTTGTAAACACTGTCTGTCATTTTCTCTTTTCCATTGCAATTATCATTGTGCCATATATCTGCCCAGTGGATTGTTTTGTAGGTTAGACTCTGAACAAATTTAGTGCTTTGTAGCAGATCTGCCTCCACATATTTACCAAATTTTTCAGTAAAATAACAAGGGAGGATGAGACTGGAATTTGAAGAAATGGAGGTAACAGGGAGTGAACAATCCTTCTTGAGATCCAGTCTGTCTTGAATTTCTTTTTTTTTTATGTTGTATTCCCAATAGCCTTTTCCTCCCAAGACTGCCCCAATATTGTCTCTATTGAACAGATATTGCTATTGTTCCCTTCTTTTCACTGTCTCACTCCTCCAAGGGAGAAGCTCTATGGGAAGGGGAATAGCCATCCCCTGTAGTACTTCTGCAGTGTCACAAAATTAGGATGAGACTGTGTTTGTCTCATTGGTCCCTGCCCCCTAGTTTCAGTGCAGGCAAACACACCATCAGTAAGGCTGTGCAGACAAATCTGCTTGTGAAGAAGCTCATTTATGCACAGATTGGACAGCTTGCTTTCCCATCCTCATTAAATCATTACCATACCACCAGAGAACCAGATCAGCTTTTTTATAAGCTTTCTGCTTAAATGAATTTTTCATCAGTAGATAGTGATTTATTGAAGTAAATCTTTGTGGCCACATCTTGTGTGTGGCTACACCTTAGGCAAAAGAAATTCTCAGGTGAAAGAAATCAAACGGCTACAGCAGTATTAAAAAAATCCTACATCCAGTCTTCCATCCTGGGATGGAGTTCTCTGTCTGATTTCAAGGACAAAAGTGGACAGATTTATGACAATTTCAGCTTTTCTTCACATGCATTTTGGAAGATCTTTGTTTTGTTTTAATCAGAAACATTTGTTGCCTCCCTCATCCTCTCATTCCCTTAAATCCAAGTTCTTGTTTTCTGACTAATCTCCTAGTAAACTTGAAAGCATTCCGTCCTTTTTCCCAGACCTGAAGGTTGGGTGGTGATGCACCCTCATCCAGGTATAACAGGACATGAAATAGCAGAGAGCAGATTCCATGATTGTCAGAAGCACCACTCTTCAGATCATCTTTCCAAGCAATCATGCCTAGCAAAGGCATTTCTTGCCACCATATGATGGTGAGAGCCAACAGAAACCAGAGCTTTGAAATTCATAGCCATTTATAGTTGAAATGCTCTTCTGTCTCTCTTTCTCTGTCAAAATACTGAAGGATCTTTTTACAAAGGCTTTTTGTGAAGCAGGAGTGTGAAAAGACACAAGGGAGCAGGATATAATTCCTCCTAAGTTAAACCATGTACATGTCAGAGAGTTATTTCTGCTCACACCACCCAGTCCCAGCTCACTGCTGCTCCTGCATTGAGAGCACCCAAGAGCAACACAAAACACCATAACCAGGATGTACTGTGCTCAGGGTAAAAACAAAACCAGAAGTCTCAAATGTCTGATGAGGCCCTCATGGGCTGAACTTTAAGGCAAGTCAAAAATATCTGTGTGAGAGGATGAAATTTGAGTGATGGGATCTGCTGATGTTACTGTGGAAAACAAGACACTTATTTTGGCTGGTACTTACTATTGTGCTATTTTTGTTAGCGGATGTTGACTAATCTAATGGCTTTTACCATTCATACTTCTAACCAACATATGTATCTCTGTCAGCTAGAAATCAAATGCCATTCCAGTGTTCAAGTTAGCATGTTTCTTTTGGAACCCCTCCATGTCTGAGTATTAGTGAGTCACAGTGATAAAGGGAATGACAAACAGGGATGTTCAAAACCTTACTCAAGAAGAGCTCAGTAGTCAGCCAGGGTTGATAAGAAAATGTGAAAAGATCAGAGTTAGCAAACAAATCCCCATTATAGCTATGGCAGCTTTGAAAGATGGGCTGAGAAGCCATATCAGAGCAATCTCGAATTCATTGGTCAAGTCATTAACCAAAAGTGAGCAATGACCTGAAAACACAAGACAGGTGAGTTCCCTGAAATTCCATAGAGATGATTAATGTTGCAAAGGGAAGAGCAGATATAGACTCCTATTCAACATTAGCGGATACCCTGTCCAGCCTCTTCAAACCATTTGGTTTTCCCCCTACCCTTCCAGGAGCTGAGCCTCTTTCTTCTCTTTTTTTCCCTCCACAGCTTTGGGTGCAAACTCTGCCTTCTGGTCGCAGTGCTCAGCAATGTGGTTTCCAGGGTTCTGATGGCCTTTGCACCGAGCTACACCCGGACAGTGACATCCCACCTGATCCAGGGACTGGCCAGCAAGGGAGGCTGGCTCACAGGCTGTGTCCCCAGTTATGCAGTTTGCAATTGCACCTTCTGGGCAGGGTCCCCTGTTTAGCAGCAGGGCTGACCCCCACTGATGCCATCTGATTTTCAAAGTACTGTGTGTAACAAGAGCAGACTTCCTGAGCCAGAAGTATTTTTGCTTCACTCTCCCATGGACCATCCTGTAAATTTTTTTCTATTTGCCTCCTGAACACTTTCATGTTTTGATGTCCCAGGACATCTGGCAGCAGCAACTCGTGTGGCATAAGTGGGAAATTCATGAAGGAACACTTTCTTTTGATTCTTATAAAACTAAAAATCTCGTTGGGCTGTTTACTCACAGCTCATTTCTGTAGCAAGCAGGAATGCAGTCATGAGCCCAACTCACTTCCTCCAAGCTACACCTGCCTCTGCACAAAAGTAGCCTAGAGGCAGTATCGGATTTACCGTCACAATTCCCTCTACCTGACTAAAAAATCTTGGTGCTTGGTTGGCCTATAATTCAGCTCCTGCCACCCAGCAGCGAGCACTGCCACCATAGAGCCCACTGTGGGAGCTGAGGCATCCACAAGCCCTTTCTCCCTTCTGGTTTTGCTCTTCTTCTTCCAGAGAAATAAGTACACAAAATAAGCACCTCCAAGCCCAGGCTGGCTTTTAAGATTTGGCATTCCAGAATCTGACTAGATGTTAGGCCAAATGGAAAAAGAAAAAAAAGACAATGAGGAGTTGGAGGCAGTGAATCCTCAGGACGTGTCGGGCCATATACAACTGCATCAACATTTGGGATCAGTGATTGGGAAGGGGCAGAAAGTCCCATCACAGACACCCCCTGGGACCAGCATAAACCAAAACAGGACACTCTGCCCTGTATATTAAAACACATTAAAGTTTGTGTTTATGCATAAATGTTTTCCTAATGCCCTGAGCTTGATTATTTACATGGCCAAACTCCCAAACATCTGTCAGAAATAAGTACTGAGCCAGGGGGGAAAGATAAGCCAAGAAAGGATATGGCTTTTAAAGTAGTTTTCCCTCCATACCATGGTGGAAAATCACTGCTGTGGTGTCTTTGAAGATTAAAGAGTTGTCTCCACAGCTCTTGGGAAGCTGTGATTCACATCATATTCATCAACTTATATTTATTCTCTGGATTTGAATTTGCCTCCTGACCATTTCTATTTGTGGAAGAAGGCCCAATTTCTAAATATCTTAAAATATTAAGGATGTAGGATGACACAGTTCTGTAGAGTAGGATAGGAGCACAAAAGTGTCCAACCAACAGCTATGCTTGCATGTTGGCATTTGGATTTAGGTGCTGACAGCAACAGCAGAGGACAAGAACAGTGCTTAGAAAGGTGCAGTCCTTGGCCACAAGATCATCTGCCCGTCAAATGTGGAGCACACCAGAAAACTTGTAAAAGTAAAGTTGTTCGGCCAAACAAAAGTTGATGAAGGCTGGTGGGTATCCCAAAACATGGAGCTTTTATGTTCTCTTCAGCCACACTTGATATAAACTCCAGGTTTAAATAATAAGGTGAGGGGCAGGGTCTTCTTAAGGGGCTAGTCCCGCTTTCATTAACCTGGCTCTGTTACTTGCTCCCAGGCTCCTTGCCAGAGTCAGATGGTGCTTGGTCCTGAAGTGCTCCTTCTGAAGCTCCAGGGGCAGCGCTGGCACTGGTTATGCTCCAGCAGCCCCAGGAGCAGACAGGCGTCACTTGCTCTTAAGTGGAAGGGAAACTGTCAAACTATGTTACCTGAGGCAGGATGTGAGTTTCACACATAGCCTGGGGGTGACATGCTCCTACCACCCCCAAGGACACCATGCTGCTGCTCCCCCTTTTGACAGCAGCCATATGCAGCTGGACCAGCTTTTACATATCTTTGACTTCCCAGCTCCAGGAAGCAATCATGAATCGGCAAAGATCACCAGCAAGGAGATTAATGAAGGACATTTGCCCTTGTGTTTATTAAGCTGCCACCAAAAGCAGGTGCCACTATCACATGTAGCTGCCAGAGCCTGCCACCTCTGTAGTTCCTGCTGTGGCAGTAGCAGTACTTATGGGAATAAATACCATCACCAGCCTGATGGGCAAGGGTCTCGGGACTCAGCTTTTGCAGTTATTCATTTATTCATCTCAGTCTTTGCTTTGCTTGACTTGTTGCTACTGTCCCCATTTTTTATCTGCAGAGTTTTCAACAGGTTTTATATCAGAGAACTGTAAGTCAGAAGTGTCTAGATTTTTTTTAGTGCAGAGCAGAGACATGTCTGCAACCACAGCAGGACATCAGCTTGATCAGACATAAAATTACACCCCCACTGCTCCTCTTGCCCTCTCAGGACAAGCTTATTTCCCTCTGATCCTGAAGCAAATACTAGTTTTGCAACTGCATTGGTCAAAGTCATGTCGTATCATTCCTGATCTGTCCCTACTCCTCTCAGGGCAACCTTACCATGGCCCTGCCTCGCTGCACATGTTTCCCTGCCTTGGAGGCCCCCATGGCAACACTGAACATTAACTGAGGCTCAGGGCAGTTGAAAGCAGGTGCAAGGTCACTGGGATGCAATCCTGAAGGAATTTCATCCTGCCTCCTAGAGTCCAGAAGTGTCTTGCCCAGCTGGGGGTTCTCTCTCTGCAGCTGATTATAAATGGGCAGAGGTATCTTGTACCCTGCTCACAGTATCCCTATGGAAAACCAGTATGTTCCAGCAGATAGGGACCAGCAACACAAACAGGGAAGGGGAGCCACAGAACCATTGTCCCTGTTTTGTGCTGCAACATCAGGTCTGTTACAGTCGCTCAACAGGATGGACTAGGAAATTTCTGAAGGTGCTGGATGTTTCCTGGAAGACCCAGTGCTGCTCCTGATTCTCCTTGACGCACAGGACCCTTGGTCAGGGTCCTGCAAGTTCCCAAGCCTGATCCCAGCTCACTCCAAAGGAATGCCCCTGCAGGGCACATGTATAATGCTATTACCTTAGGAAGGATTATGAGTGTTTCTCCTATGCACTCTTTCTCAACTCTGGAATTACCACATGCCCATCCTTGTGAGTAGCCAATAAAACAGGAGAAAATAAAATCAATTTTCTAAAAACTCTGTGCAAGTTGTCACACAAATGAAGGAGGTTTGTATTTACCTTGATTCTACAATGGAGATAAATCTCTTATATTGTGCTGCCTCTTCTTAAGAAAAATGAACAAAGTCAGACTTTACAGAGACTTAGAAAGTTTTGTTGGTATGGATCCCACCATACTCAAGACCTCTTGAAGGCCACGTTGAAGTCCACACAGCTGATACAAAAATTTCCCAGCCCTAAAAAAAGTTTCTCTTAGTGTACAGAGGGGGAAGCAGCTATACAGCAATAGGGACAATCCCATCAGAAAACCCTAAACACTGTAAATAAAGGGTATGCACAGAAATTGAAATAAGAGAGGCAAGGCTTTTGAGAGGGTATTTATTCTAAGTGGCATTTCCATGCTACTGCCCTGAAGCAGAGTACCCAGCAAGAGTCACTCCTTCTTCAGCCACGTGCTACTTCTGATCCTTGGACACAGAGATAGATTTTTTTGGCCTTTGGAGCACTTTGCCTGTAATAAGACATGAACATCAATCAGGAATGAAGTTGTCCAGGGAGCACCTAACTTCAAGTCCTTCACCTGTTCTGCCTTGGCCCCAAGAAAATGATATATATATTCCCTTAGGTTTGCTCTGGCTCCTCAGCAGATACTGACGCTTCATGCACCACATGTGAAGCTGCTATCAGGACTGCCCTTTTTCTGTTCAATTGTTAAGGGGTTTTTTCCCACCCAAATACCATTTATAATGGTGTTGTAGCACATTTTAGAGACTAGTGCAGCTATTCACAAGCCAATGAAGGCCTAGGCTACTTGTTTTCAAGATGCCTAGGTAGACGTGGGGTAAAAGGAGTCTGGAATCTGTCCAGTGAGAGTCTGGAAATTACCCAGCAACTTCTTGGGAACAAACAAGGCAGCCAAGTAACCCCTGGGATTCCTTCTGGACAGAGAATTTGCCCAATTCCAAGTGAAAACTGCTACAAGTTCATCATCATGACTCACTTGTGAAAGTTTTCAACATCCTCCACAGTTTCAGGTAAAACTCTTCCTTTAGTTTCAGGCAGAAGCAGCACCAATCCACCCGCAATCAAACCAAGCACAGCTTCAAAACAGAGGCACAAAGAGCTTGTGGAGCATTTATCAACCACTTGCTACTGCCAGACAGAATGGACTTGTCAATGGCATTTTGTTTTGTTCTTCCTACAAGGTGTGCACCTCACATCTCTATATGCAAAAGTGCCATGCTGGTGCAAAAATGGAGCATGTGGCTGCCTTGTAGAGACAGCACCAAGGTAAGTCCTCTTGTGAGTTATGTATAACTAGGACACTTCAAACTGGACAAATCCTTCCTTAATAGAGGAAAGAACTCTTTTTAGTGCAAGAGCATGCCAGGAATCACATTTCATCTTTATGCTATTCACATAAGATTAGAAAGTGTATACACAATGTATTACCTTCTAAGCAATATGATCAAATTATCCTTAAACATTACCAGTTTGTACATGTTTGGCATGTATTTTAAATCTATTAAGCGTCCTTCTGTGCTGTCTGTTAAAATCTGCACATTGCCAGTCAAGTTATTTTTCTATAAATACTGCGCTGACCTAAGGATGCATAAAAGTGTTTCAGGCCCTGACCTGAGAGTTCAGGTCACTAGTCTTCAAAACTTATCTTGCATTTATTTACCAGCCACTTTCCGAAGTGCTGGAGAAGAGCCAGTTAACAAAATGTTGGAAAAGTTGAAGTATAACAGTCATACTTGTACTCCATTAAATGAGCAATTACATGAAATTCTATGGTTTGACTGCTGGACAGAGACAATATAACTCACAGAAGAGCACTAAATCAGCTTTAAATCCATCAAATAATAAGCTCATCAAAATTTTTCTGAGCTCTTTGCCATCTGTCAAACACCTATTCAACTCTAACTTCCTTTAAAATGCAAGGAGAAATCACAGGGGCAAGGGAGACATGAGTGCATAAAAAAGTTCCAGCTTGTCATAAACTGGAGGCTAAGGCCTTGTAGAGAGCAAGGGGCTTCTGCTAGAACTTAAAGCAGTTGCATTGGTGGCTTATCCCTCCCTTTGGAACTTGGGTCCTGCACTGCACCCTGGAAGGAGCCAGCAAGGAGGTCAGGTGGCACTTACTGAAGACAATCAGTGGCAGATCGTGCCAGATCTCCGCCAGTCTGTAGACAATGAACGGGACGATGACTCCACCAATATCACACAAAGAGGAGCAAACCATCACCCCGAGATTCCTGGTTTGGCAGCAAAGGGATCATGTTAGTGTCAGAGTACTGCAGTTGGAAGTGGTTGGATCACAACTCTCACCCTCACACAGGACAGATCCAGGCACTGTGTGGAACTTCAGATCCCTCACTCATCCTGGTTCTCCCAAATTTTCCCTTTCTTTCAGTCATGTGAATTTCCCCTTGTCGAAAAGTACATTTCTTTTCTTTATGAAGCTACCTTTTTAAAGCATTTTAATTGTGCTTCACCTTCTTTGTGTTCAATAGTGCCTGTGTAGTTCTGACACATTTGAGAATAATTTAATTTAGCATTGAACATAGCATATATCAGCCTCAACTATTTGTTTCCAGGCCAAATGCCAACTGGACAGTGGATGCACCTACCTGATATAAGTTGGATACAGTTCTGTGTTTACAAAGCAAACCATTTCAAAAGCCATTGTAATTCCCATTCTCCCAATGCAAGCAGTAATCACTTTTAACCAATGTACATCTGCAGAGAAAATACATTCAACACATTTAAAAGCATTCCAGTGATTTAGCAGGTGTCAATTAATTCAACAGTGTTATTTTGTGGGCCCTCTGATCCCATGTCAGTTGGTGTTTTTAAGGGACCTTGTTTCACCCATGTGTGTGAGGGAATGGAAACAGTGAGGACTGCATGAGCAGCAGCAAAGGGACCCTCAAAAAGCAGCATGGAGGCACCAGAGGACAGGGTGGGAAGCCCCCACAGGGCTCCTTTCAGGTGACTTACCCTCTGGGATGAGGGCTGTGGCAAGGCAGGCAGCCCCAGAAACCAGGTTTGACATGGCCCAGGGGTAGCGTCGCCCGACACGGTCAATAGTGACGATGATGATGAAGGCAGCTGGGAACTCAACAAGTGCAGAATAGAGGAAATCTAGGTACATGTTGTCAGCAGCCATTCCCATGTGCATGATGAGCCCCTGGTAGAGGACGGAGCTTGTGAACCTGGGCAGAGAAGAGCATCCTGGATTCATTAGCTAGTAAGAGAACAGACGTCCGTGTCCTGATGGAGTTTTCAAATCCAGAGCTCCAAAACCAGCTCTCTAGTGTTATATTCTTACCAGTTGTACATCAAAATGAGCGTGTTTCTTCTTATCTGTGGTGTCCTGAAAAGGTCCATCAGTGAGGGATTCTGCTTTCCACAATCTTCCTCTTCAAATTTAATATCCTATGGAAGACCCAGTGCATAGTACATTAAATTTGTCTGGGAGGAACTGATGCAAGGTACTGACATGATGTTTACTTACATGCACAAGCAAACCCTGAGCTTACCTCAAAATGGGAAGGTATCTTTTTCTGATTTTTTTTAGCCATATCTCTGACAATTTTCATAGCTTTGTCATTTTTTCCTTGAGATATCAGCCACCTGGGAGACTCTGGGAGGCACCTACAATGCGAGTGGATGCCATTATACAACAAAACATAAAGCCTACCTATTCTTCCATGAGTGGAGACTTCAGAGAGATTAAATAGAGGTAAATGGGTGGGTTTTGTGTGCTACTTTCCACACCTCCAGTCAGGAAAAGTAGTATATCACGTGGCTGAGATTGGAAGAGGAACAGTTGAGGCTTTAGTCAAAGAGGAGTTTACTAAAGATAAATCAGGGAGGAGCTTTGAATGAGAATAGTAATCTCATCTTATCCAGCCCATTCACCACAAACCAGCTCCTCTTAGGGAGCCATTTTTCACTTCTGCCAATACAGGTTAAGAAGTAGTAATTAAGGTAAAACTGTCTTACCAATTCAAAAATATGAAAGAAGGAAGGCAACAAATTTCTTTCTACTCTTCCTAACCTCTTGACCCATCCAGACAACTTCTGAAATCCAAAGGACTCAAACCAAAACATATCAATTAAAAAGAGAGGAGAGAAACTAAAATGAAGGAGTGCCCAAGTGCTTTTTTTTGGTTGGACCACAGAAAACTGCAACTTTTCTGTCTTAAAAAAACATGCTAACAACCTGTTACAGTTATGTCCACTTTAGATGATCTGTCAATAGCTATATTTTCAGTGCAAGACCAAATAAGTTATGCCAAGGCACCTATTTTAATTTATGAATTGCTTAAAGAAAATATCAAATTATACTAATCCGATTTTCCCTCAGTGTTTGTCTGAGTGATCTGTTTTTTAAACACAAGGTCAGGTGAGGTGCACAGGCTAGGATTCAACAAGATCTCGCTTGCTGAGGGGTCCTATTTCCCTCTCCTTTTTGCTGGGAACCTCCTCTTTGCACCGTAGGGTGTGCACACCAGAAAGGAGTACCCAGCCTCTCTCAGCATCAAGTCTTGGGAAGCAGGAGAAGTCGGGTTTTTTGGGTCGTGGGCAGAGATGCCACAGAAGGGCACTCACCAGTAGTAGAGCAGGAGGAAGCAGGTGGGCAGGGTGACAGTGAGCTGCAGCCAGCGCCAGTGAGGGATGGCATAAGCGATGGCATCGAACACCAGGAGCCCAACAGAGAAAGCGGCCTGGTAGAGGATCCCCACTGTCCTCCGGTACTGCGGGCCCACCACTTCTGTCACTGCAAATGTGCACAGGGACAGGTGAGGGCCGGGGTGCCCCACACACAGAAACCTGCTGGGGGGATGCTGGAGCACCAACATTATGGTAACACCCTGGAGAAACCTTGGTAATCACGGGCTTCCTGGCATGATGCCTCCGGACAAACCCCCTGTTTGCTTTTCTGGCACCCAAACTCCAGCAGAGAAGAAAACACTGCTGCTGGCCATGCACTGGCCTGAGACATCCAGAAATGTCCTCTGCTGCAGAGATCCCAGAGTAAATCAAGCATTTGTCAAAGTGCACAGGCGGATTTTTCTGTGAAATCTAACACCAGCTTACGTCATGTCTCCAACCCAACAACAAAGATGAATATTTTGTTTCCAAAGTACGAGATTTCAGCCTGCATCTCACTCCAGGTACATAAGGAAAACCTGTATCACAGGATGGCACACAGCTCCCAGACCAGGGTGGGATCACTATTCGTCTGCACTTGCAACTCCACACCACAGCATGGACCCACACATGAAGTTGTGATGATACAGAGTTAAAAGTCACTATTCCAGCAGACAGCCACAAGAACACTCAACGTTTTGCATCCAGTTGCGTGACTTCAAGAAAGCAAACTCATTACAAAATGAACAGTAAGGAACTAATTAGCAGCCAAATGATCTGCTGAGTTTTGGAACCACAGATTAGCTAATGCTGCTCAGCCAAATGACACACAAAGACATCTCCTCATGCTCAGCAGGATTGAGCCAGGAGCAGCTGAAGGGTAGACAAGTGCCCCAGCAGAGCAGGATAACAAGGTTGTTCTGTCCTTGTATCCCTCCCTGGACATTCAGTATTGGCCACCCTTAGGGAGAAGAAATAAATTTAAGGAAGCTTTGGTGCTGGTTCAGGATCTTTTTCATAAGAGAGTTTCAAATTAATTCAAGGAGTAACAAGATGTAACAGAAAGAAAAACAGGATGGGGCAAATTATTGTCCTGGAAAGGACTTTGTGCTCTAAAATGGCTTAAAGCTCCCAGAAGAGGGGATGGAGATTTCATATGTGCCAGAAAAAGATTAAACAGGCCAAGCAAGCACCCAGAAATGCACAGGAAGGAATAATTGTGTCTTAGCAGAAGACAGTTTGGACCATGGGATAGGTGCTCTTATTTCATTTATATGGGACATCTGGATAGCTGGATTAGCAAGACGCCCATAGTGAAAGACTTAATGGAAGTTTAGGGCACTGACTTTTATATTTTACCACTATCACAATGAACTGCACCTCTCAGAGATATTTGGTAGAGCCACCTGCCACCCTAACCCAGTTAAGGTTCTATTGGTTGGCTTTTAAAATAATCTGCTGCTTCAGTGATTGCTTGCAGTTGGGTATTTTGGACAAGCGACTGAACTCCACTCCAGAAAAATCAGAGAAGTCCCAGGCAGTTCCACCCCAAACCAGAAAGTGGTCCTGAGGTGGCCCCAGACTCAGCCTGGCCGCACAGCTGTGCCTCACCAGCAGTCACAGCTGGTGCAGGGCACTAGGAGAGGTACCCACACAGGCTCAGCCCAGTGGATACACACAGGATGTATCACAGGACAAACACCTCGTCTTTTTATCGGTAAGTACGTGCTGTTCTTCAGTTAGGTTTAGGTTCTGAAGCCTCTGTTTGCTCTTTAATGCTCTTTGTGTCATAAAAATGTCTCAAGTTTTCCCCACCCTCTGCCTGCTTCTTTAATGGCCTCCTCTGTCACCATCCTGTCTGTGCCCGGACTGGCCAGAGGGGCTGTGTCTGCCTGGTCACCTTCCCCAGCCAGAGCCTGATGGAAGAAAGAAGAGCCATGGGGCCCAGACAGATCTGCAAAGGTGAGCTGTACCATAGGGAAAAGCCTAACTCGAGGCAAGAGCCCTAATATATCACCACTTGCTGGAGTTCTGAAGACTACTGTTGTTTCTCCCTAATGACAGTGCTTGAAAACATCCTGAGAAGTCAAAGAGGGAGAAAACTCCTTAATGAAACACCATGGGAGGTATTTTTTAAATGGCTTTTTTTCCCAAGTTTTTTGGGGTTGAGTTTTGCTCCTTTATCTTCTGCAGCTAGTCTTGCCCTCCTGGAGAAGGTCCTGAACTTACCCAGGATGTAGCCTGCAGTCCAGCAGCCTTTGCTGACCAGCCCTTGCAAGAACCGGATGATGACTATCCACAGGTAGGTGGGCACGAAGACCAGAAGGATTCCACACACAACATTTGCAAGAATTGTTGTTAAAAGGCAAAATTTACGGCCAAACCTGGATTGGAAAATGATAAGCATGAAGCAAACCACTAGTCATGGAAGCATTTTAAACTAGTAACAGCTTTGTGCATCTTCAGGGGAAAAAAAAAATCCAATTTTGCTATCCAAAAATAGAGACATGCTTTTTTCCTTTGCCCATTACTCACTCACCTGTCTTTCTATGCCATGAAAAGTTACTGTACCAGTTCCTCAGCAATTCCACAAAAACTTTCAGGAAAAAAACCTAGTCCCATGTTTACATATATTACATTGGTACTGAAAAATAAGTGTGGGTTAATGTAATGATTCTGATATTTCCACATGCATCATATTTATAGGGGATTTATTTACCACAACCTTAACCTTTAAAATACTAGTAATGTATGGATCTACTTGTGAGTGGGCTGCATTTCACAGCTGGAGCAACTCAGAGCCTGCTGTACTAACAGGCAGAAGGGGAGCAAGGGGGAAAATGAGCCCTCCAGTACCGGCATTTGTTTCTCTTTAACCCCAGGTGCCTGAGCCAGGGAGTCTGACTCTGCTGGCTCTGAACAAGGAGGTAGAGGGATTATCTGCTTTTTTCACAGTGACTGCTGCTGTACACATCTGGCAATCTGTGCCAACTATTTCTAAGCTTCTGCAAAAGAAACAAAATGTTTCCAAGCTGCAGCCACACAGAGTGCAACAGCTTAAGTGGGAGATCCAAACCAGCAGCATTTCCTGGGTTTGGTTAACACCCAAGGGCTCTGATGTGGCACAGTAGGAAGTTTGGGGTGTACAATTCTAAAATAGTCCCTGTGGGCTCCGCAGGGCTCGCTGAGCAGATCTGTGCTAACCACCAGGTACAACCTAGAAGACAGGATACTGGCTCATGATGCAACTGAACATACAGGGAGATGACCTTATTTTCAGAAGAGCAGAGATGATACCAGTTGCACAACCTTTATCTAAGTTTGGGTGCTGAACATGGATAAGGGAGGTCAGAGGGTTTTGCGGTCAGCCCACACGTACCTGTCTGCAATGTAGCCAATGTTTAGGGAGCCAATAAAAAACCCAGCGTTCACAGAAGACTGAAAGAGATCCAACTTCCAGGAGTCCTCACATACCAGGTCAAACTAAAGGAACAACCACAGTCAGAGACAAAAGAGTGAAATGAGGAGCTGGCTCACATCCACAACTCTCCTTCCCTTCAGTTAAAGATTTAAACTTGTTTCTGGGTCAATGTCTGTTTTGTCAGTACACAGAAATCCTACTAACTTAACTAATTGTCCAACATTAAAAACTGGAACAAGCCCTTGAGGAATTTGCTGACATTTCCCATTCATGTCTCATCCCTCTTTTCTGCAAAGAGCATAAGTGAGTTATTATCTGTCAAAATTGGCATCCAAACCTGTGCTGGCCCTCATTGATCAAATCAGCATGAATCTGATGGTCACTCTGAGTTTTTCAAACAGTTTTTTTTGGTGGCTGATGGTGAATATTTCTAAGCAGTTCTTGTTGCCTCATATCCAGGCATGGCAGAGTAGTCCCCATAGACCACTCAGGACTAAGTGTGATGCTCTTACTAAAAGCATCTTAGATGCCGTCAGGAGCCTGCCTTGCCCCATATCCCATGGAGCACTGGCCTCCTAGAGGAGGGTGGAAGTATCTGCATCTGCCCCGAGGCCACAGCATTTTCTCTCTGCTCTGGTCTTTAGCTCAGCTACGCTGTTATATGCATCTGGAGAACAGATATTTTTTTATCCAGGGCCAAGATTTATACCACGTGGGTACCCACATATATTTGGCATCTAGTCTTGTCCTATCTTACTTGTAGAAAAACATAAAAGCTAGTGAAGAAAAAGTTATTGCAAAAACCTCTCCTAATATAACTGAGAATCCCTTCCATTCCTCCTGGTAGCTGGGTTTAATTGAATCTAGGCATCCATAATTAACACAAAACCAAATATTTCTTCTGATGCTCTGTGGGACTTCCCATGAGGATGTTCTTCCATATGCAAACTTTTCCTTTGAAATAACATGGTTTACACTGCACTGTCCTTTCTTTTTCTTAGCTATCAGAGCAGGGAACAACATTGCAGAGCCTGAGAAGTTTCATAGAAACAGTCACGACCAGGAACTCATTGACAAAATGCAGAGTTATGTGACATATCTGGTTATCCTGAGAAGAGCGCAGCCCATGGGCTTGGCCTTGCACTCCCTCCAGACAACTGATGTGAGAGCACAGCTGCACAGACTGCAAGTACTTTACTTCCCACAGCCTCAGGAGATGATGGTGGGAGGGTCTGGACCACAGGATCTGCTGGAACCTTTTCAAGTGAGATGTCCCTGCTGAGCTGCTGCTGCATAGAAGTCCTGGGTCACCCTGCATTTAAGGTGTCCCACTTCCTCACTTTCATATCTCACAGCATGTAACTTGCTGAAAGCAGTACACTTAGAGTGCACCCCCTTATATCTAGGGCCAGTCTCTTACAAAACTATGAATGCTGAAGATGCTAGAGCAGAGATTTTAACTGCGCCTGTGTTAGACATATGGGGGAAAGAATCCTGACCACCTCCAAACATTTGGTGGAACTTTCTGTGATGAGATTGAGCTTGTCATCCCAGTTACTGGTTTATTCCTAAAGTTAAAGCACCTAAACTGCTAAAGTACAGCAAGTAGCTTGAGTACCACTTCCAGTTTATTCACACTCCTGAAAACACAAAAAGTCATCGGCTTTTCTACAGTTTATTCCTGATTTAAGTGGTTTAATTGCAGGAGGCCTCAGTTCCTTAAAAGGAATATATATCCCCACACTGACTGCCATGCATTTTTATTTAAAACCAACTTTAGAAGACTTTCTTTATTAAAACAAAAAAAAAAAAAAACAAAAAAAAAAAAAAAAAAAAGGAG